>JARFJB010002265.1:3930000-4150000 GCA_036346205.1 Vesta saturnalis | reverse complement strand
CAAAATGATGTTTTAATTAAATTATTTAAGGCATGTCAGCCACTACAGATCTTTCTGGTTGGTCAACTTAAACCAATATTATAAAACTACTGTTGTTAACCGTTAATCACAAACGCGTTTACATTATTGAAAAAAAACTGTATTAGGAGCAGTATGTTTTAGAACTAATCCATTTTAACAGATATTTCGTCACCCCAACTATGGTCTATATCTATATACCAAACAAAATAAGGTCATTACTACATGTACAAACTGGGATCCTGTACTTTCTCAGCTAAAAGAAAAGGTCCACCAAAAGCGACGAGGGTTTAGAAAAATGCGAAAACTCCAATGTTAGAGTTGACACCTTTTTTTAATGCAAAGAAGGCTCGGATTATAAAATTAATGTTATTGCATGACTAACACACTACCTTTACATAGTAAGGAAATGAAAATGAAATTTACTCAACTATAAGTAAATAATGAAATCGTTAGCTTATATTAACATTACCTTGGTACTTCTGCAAATTTATTGTACTAACTATTATATTTTACTAACGAGAGAATGCAAAACAGCAACACAAACTTTTATTACTCTTAAACATATCAAAAGTACATTAATATTTGTATATGGAACACTTAGAGTTTCTTGTGAAGTGTTCTCAAGTGTTAAACATGAATTCAGATGATGTTAAAGTTTAGGTTTAATTAACAAATTTCCTTACGTAACATGTTTCATACTAAATAAATAAAGTTTGATTAATTATTCTTAATTATACCCTTTTCAGCGTATTTCATGTCAGTTTAAGTTTATCACAGTATTTTTTTCTACATTGTTGTGCTAACGTATAATCTTAAGTACCATCATTATTTAGAGTATGGTTAATCTATAATTTAATTTATTTGCAGAGAAAACCTTATTTTAGTTGTATTATTCTAAGCTGTTTTCCAAATGTAAGCTAATTTAAACGTGCTTCATTGTTGAATAT
The DNA here is from genome assembly GCA_036346205.1 of Vesta saturnalis. NCBI lineage: Eukaryota > Metazoa > Arthropoda > Insecta > Coleoptera > Lampyridae > Vesta > Vesta saturnalis. The sequence goes on along the minus strand of JARFJB010002265.1, from coordinate 4,149,032 downwards.
AAAAAACAGAGGTTGAACCAGTGCACAAGTATTTTATTCGTTATTTAAATTTTTGTTAACAGATTAATTAGATTGCTGATGTTTTTCAAATGTTGCTGAGGAAAATGTGTTAATCGGTAAAGCTAATATAATACGTTGAGTAGCTTTTTTACATTCTCTTTTGTATTATTCAATCTTAACAACGTCTTTAGCCGTTAAATTTTGTTACCGTAAAGTTTACCATGTTGAATGAAGATCGTATTGGCTCTTAAGGTACATTGTTCCTAAAAAAGGGTTTATTTGGTTTATTGCAGAGCAGTTGTGGTAATTTAAACTCAATTATAGTATGGAACCGTACTGCTGCTACAAGACTTCTCATCGAACTTGGCGTGTTAGGTTACCTGAATGTAATTCTCTGATTGGTTGAATAATTAGCATATTTAAGAAATTATAGGAAAAGGGTAGCGAGTGGTTTCCTACATGTAATACATAGTAGTGTGCCGATAAGCGAGTTTTTTTATTGTGGTAAACAGTAAAGTTTCGTGAAAAGGGAAATTGTTATTTGTTATTTACTGTATAGATTGACCGGTATTATAGGGATGGGATTCTTGGACATTTTACGACTGGGTGTACGAAGTTCCTATAATGGGCGCTTGCCGTTCTGTAGAGAATAATAACAGAAGGCGACCTCGCGGAATAGTGCGTTACTTGATCTATCATAATACCGCATACTGACGTACCGTGAAGGCAGCTTTTATAAGGAACTATCGTTCAAGATCCAGTTTGGATATTAGAGTAAAATTTGGAAATCTCATTTGGGTGGCGTGCTCGGAAAGCTCGTAATACAATTTGACGCTATGTAGTGTATCATGCTGTAAAAATTTACACTTTCTCTAATTTTGGATAGATAGTCATCGAAGTAGGATTTCAGGAGGAGCGAAAAATTACCGAATTGTCACAAACCAAAAAGAAGAGTGAACTTTAAAGCAAAAAACACTGAGAAGTGCAGCTGCTAGTAAAAGTAAACTCTTGTTTTAGTGTTATTTTTGCACTTTAATGGACCATCTGTAGATTATTGTCGATTAAGGACCAATTAAGTAAGCCTTTGATATATATATATATATATATATATATATATATATATATATATATATATATATATATATAGATTGAATATGGTTCCCGCTCTCAAAGACAACGATAAAAGTTTAATATTAAGCTGTATATTTTGGTTTCAATTCGACATTCTGATATGTAATTAACGTCAATCGTTAGATATTAGTACGGTGTGGTATGCATTTTCTTTGTTAATGGGTTCAAATTTTTTCAGCGAATCGTAATTCTAGCTGTAGCGGAAGTTAAAGGACCTAACCTAATTTAAAGTTTTTTTTAATTGGCATAACAAGGGGTAGAGTAACTGTGTATATCTTGTAGTGGAAATACGGCCCCTGGTATTGTTGATGATGTGATATTAATACTTTGAACTAGAATACTTTTTCGATCATTTCCTAATGCGTCATTAATGAAGCCTTAAGTAACGAAATAAGTAAAATTGTAGCAAAATAGCAGATAGAATGGGTTTGAAACAAAGCAATCCATATTTGTACCTTTTCAGCTCATGTGTCTGTTGCTAATAAATATATACCAAAACGGTATCCCTAGGGCGAATAAGTTTTGGTGGATCATTATATCCTGGAACAAGATCTAGGAAATCGTTTTTACCTCTAACAGTTCTGCTAGATGCAAATTGCCAAGAATGTTATAATCATAATTGTTATCTCTTTCATTTTGTGGAAGTTTCCCTATACAATGGGTGTTAGCATAAACCTGAATGTCAGACTTATCGATTTTAATTTGTATCAATGTTAGTAATAAGCTTTTTTACAAAACTTCAATTTTTATAGCATACATTTTTTTCGATCAATTTTTATCATATTTAACATTTTCCTAGATCACATCGCCAACTGGTAAAGTACCAAACATTATCAACAGGTACAAGTTTATCTTACAATAAAAAAATATCCCTTATAAAATTGTTATTCGCGATCTCATGGGCTGTACGTACGGGAATGTGGATTCGGTCTAATGGGATTAAATAGATTAAAGCAGTTTAAAAAACTGTTTCCTCTCATGAACGTAATATTCACATGATCCAGGACACGAATTTATACTGGTATTTTCATAAATAATACGACGAGTGGCTATGTAATTGCCAAAAATTATGTCAGGTTGAAATAACGAATAGCATTATGAATTACTTTAAGTGTTTGCACGAATGGTCATTGTGGATCAAAAATCTATATCTCTTTCTAGGGGGTTAAGAGATCATAAATTGAAATGGTTCACAAATACAGTCTTAAATGAAAAATATCTAACGGAACCACCACGCGTTGTAAGACAAAGAGTTATATTTTTATGGGAGTACAACATTACTTCTATCTCTATTTTTGTACCAGTGTGTTTGAGTGAAACGAGGATTTTATAGATACATTTAAGCACTGGCAAAATCATCAACGAGCATTATTGGTATAAGATAGAATCATTCAGGAAAAGCGGAAGGCTTTGTAAGAAGTAAGACGCCTGACCAAGATTCAGTGTACATGGGAACGTTTGTGAATTGGTTTAAAACTTAACCCAATTTGGAGGAGCCACCTTTTATAGTAATAGACAATTCCCATCTTTGACTTCCAAATCCTATGTCAAACGACTACTAATAGAATAGCTAAAAAAAAATGGAATCTCATTCCCCAAAACCGCTATGGCGCAAAACTATACATTTGAAAAATTTTAAATACCCGTTAAACACATCCAATGGGTACTTGATTCGCATTATACAGGGTATTGACCAGACCGCTCGATAATAGCATTTTACATGTAAAATCACACTTATGCAATTTCCTGGTCCCCTAATTGGTTTAGAGCAAAAATATAAGAGATCAAAGTTTTTCAGAATTAAAAATGCTATATGATAGATACATACGTATTTCGTAAAGCATTAACTTCAAGGTCTAGGAAAAACTCACAAAAATACATATCAAGAGTTAAAATTAAGATGTAACACTCTGCCTGTAAGGATTCATTCATACCAATTTTGGGCGTGGATGATAGTTTACAAAAATATCTGTCGGTACGTGTAATTTTTGATAAGCCTTAAAAAAAAGAATTAAATATTAATATGTACAAAAATGATAAACTACTGTAAATAGTAAAACAACATCAAAACTGACCACAATGTCACCATCTTGCATATTAAAACGCAATGGGCAGAATTTTATTTTGCCTACATAAGGCTGTAATAAAAATGTAAGATGTATGTGGGCCCAATTGCACAGACGATAGGCTTTAATGGAATGTTAGATTTGTGAGTGTTTGGTAGATGGCGTGGTGAAAAAGTTTCAGAATTAATCGGAATAATTGTCATGGTGCGCACTATTTTCATTTTTGGTTAAAGAACGTCAGAGTGGTGACGGTTATTTGGTTGATTAGTGTTTTACATGCTTATACAGGGTGCTGATCCGACCGCTCGGTAATAGCATTTTATATGTAAAATCACACTTATGCAATTTCCTACTCCCCTAATTGGTTTAAAGCAAAAACATAAGAGATCAAAGTTTTTCAGAATTGAAAATGATATATGGTAGGTCAGTTTTTTATTCTCAAAATAGTACTTGAAAAAAGAAAACGAAGAATTAAGTTAGTAATAATTTTAAAAAACACAATTGCCATGATATTAAAACAAAATGTTAGGTTATCAACAACTGTCAAGTTTTGACGTTTTTGATAGTACAGAAGACAAGTTAACAAAGAATTAAATAAATCCACACTTATTAATAATTATTTCAATAAAATTTAACAATAAGTAATAACAATAAAGGTAGAATTATTAATAATTAATATTGAAATGTAAAACACGTCAACGGTCATTCAAAGGAAAACGTATTTTACGGGTTTACCCTTGTCGCTTCATACCCTTATTTCCCAAACTACTCAAGCACCTTAACCAAAAATGAAAATCTCACAGAGGATCGAGTGATAAATTAAAGCATCTTTCATTTTCACTTAACCATATGTACTTTTTCAAACATCATTGATTAATTTCTGACAAACAATAGCTTTATTATTTCTCCGTTTGGTTCGTGTACTCAAAACTGCACAAGAAAAGTTCACGATTTCTTCAAAATTTGAAAAATCCTGCCTCACATCCCCTATCGATCATTGTATAAATGATATCGAATAGTGAATGTCTAGGTAACCGGCAGAGGACACCAGAGGAGAGGTTAAATTTCCTCATTTTATGTACTAACTTTAAAAAGCCAAAACAACCATTTCTTTGGAGCAATACAGATGCAATTTAAGAAATATGCATGTTTGTGTATTGGAGAATAAAGAGATGTTTTATATCATATATCTTCCGATTGCATGGTTCAATTTCAAATATGTGTGAGGAGTTATTTACAAAATGGTTTGAAAATAATTTAATTGCAAACTTAAAAGAACCATCTTTAATTGTAACCGACAATGCTAGTTATCATTACAAACTTCTACAAAAAAAATTCAAAATAATTCATCTAAGAAGGAAGAAATATGCAATTTTCTATTAAACCACAACATAGCTTATGAACCTAGCATTGCAATTAGTTGCAGATAATGCGATACCAAAGGTGTACGAAATAGCACACAAGTGTGGACACTTGTATTACCGTTACTACCATATCACTGTCAATTTAATCCAATTGAACTGGTGTGGGCAAACTGCAAAGAATACTACAACAAAAATATAGGAAGACATAATTCCAAATTTAATAATTTGCAACTAATTGATGGAACATATTAGCAGAAATGTATTAAACATGCCGAAGTGTCTATGTTAGGGTGGTGGGAAATTGAAAAACATTTTGAGGTTGTGCAACCATTAATTATATCTCTTAAGGATTCCACTTCTGAGATTGACACTGATAATGAATAATTTTTTTTAATTTAAATGTTTTAATTTCAAAGTAATATAAATATTGTAATTTTTACATAGCATATTGATAACTCTATAATAGGTGGACTAAATACATGTACTGATTTATGTAAATTTCTTTTCATTTAACTTGGAACAATATGAAATCTATTTAAAACTGTGTTAAATTAAAATATTAAACATCTATAATTTCGTTTACAAGAATGAAATAATCACAAATGTATCGATATTTACGTTATCGTCAAGTATCTACAAGAACTATGTCGATTATAAAGCAATAATTATGCTTCTAGTAGGGTTGTGACAAATCTTGAGAATAACAAACTAATTATTACTTTTAACAATTTTTCCACCTGAAATGGTTTAATTTATAATAAACAAAAAAAGCATTTAGCAATTCACTGTCGCCGCAATATATTTTTGACTCGATCAATAAAATAAGTGGATGTAGTGGATATTTTTTCTAGTTTAAAATATAAAAAGCATTCAATAATTTTCAACTTTCTTTGACATTTTATGGAAATTTATGTGGAGACATCTACCGATAAAAATATTTACTAAAAGATACTTTACCGATTTAATGAAGACTTGCCTCGCCTAAGTCTTAGTTCATGTAATTTTAAGAATGAGTCATACCCAACTTTATTTGAATCAAATTATACCGATCTTAATGTAGGCAAATTGATAAAAATACCGCTGATCGAACGAAAATTATTATAAACACCAAAATTATGTACCTACATGGTTGTTTAAAACTTTTTACCATTTTAGAATTAATGTTAACTTCTTCTAAAACAGCTATCAAAGAAAAAACCTGCACATAAGCATTAACACCAACCGACCGACCAACCCACACAAGTAACTTTATTCAACGATCAACGCACCACGAGTTATATCTAATTTGAAGCTTGATCGCCATAGTGGCGTATATTTTGGCTTCAGGATTAGTCTACCACATTGAAAATTCGTATTTATACGTTAAATTTATTAGACAACAACAAAAGGCATTGCTTTAATGGTTAAAAAAAATTGTGTTGTTTTACAATGTTGCTCATCGTTCCGGACCTGAGCCGCGCAAAACCCTTATGTAAGCACCAATTTCCTGAGAAAACAGATAATTTCCTTGGTAAAAATGCCACGCTTATTGACTCAACGGGAAAAAAACTAAACGTTGTGATTTTACAGTGTAGTTCATTGTTTGGGAACATTTATGTCAAAAATTCTTATTTATACACCAATTTTGTTGCGAAAAAGCGCAATGAAAACTGAATTATACAGTTTTAGGATATTGGTTATCATTAAGGACCAGTATCTCAATTTTTTTTCTTATATTCGAATTTTGCTAGTAAAAAGGGCAAAGGTATTTTTATATGATATTAAGCATGTTACGAAAAAGATACCCTTAGTCTGTACAAGTAATGTGCACAATTTTTGCTTGTCAACATTTACTCCTGGAAAGGTGCTTGGTATGAGTGACAAACGATTTTTTTTCTTTGCGTTTTTTACACTTCCTACTAGCATTTTAATTTTTGCATTGCTTTAATGAAAATATTTATGCATTTTTTTTTGACTTTGCAGAAGAATTTTATCGTTGCTCATAAAGATTATTAATTTTTTATCAATTTCAACATCATTTTGAGAAGATGCTTACCCAGCATATACGAAAATTCCGTGTACAACGTAAGACCTAAGATTCCTCAGCTTAAAATAACTCCACATAACCTAACATACCTTATCCAGAATTGCATATTAACAGAGAAACATGATGTTAAGCTAAAAAGTTGATAGTATTTGCATAACGGGGTTTTGTAAGGGAAAAAGCAACGAAACTTTTTTATCATACCTCGTATATAAAATGTATTCATTAATGGCTGCTCAAAAAAGGTATACTTGTGGAAAATTGCGGTTCCAGCATCCAATTTATTGCCAGAAAAATCAAAACTACTCTATGAAAAGGGGTATAAACATGTAAATGAAAAGATTTGGAAACTGTTAACGAGGTGGTACTGCTATCGTATTTCTTTGCAAAATCGAAGAAAGTAAAGGTGTCCATCTTGTGATGAAGTTACTCAATGCTGAGAGCAACGCTGTCCGTAAATGAAAATATTGATATTTCCAAGTAAGTAAACCTGAATACTCTAAATTAGAGTTAACTATTTTGGAGTTTGTCAGACATTCAGAACTTATCGCTTTTATAAAACGACAGACTTCAGGTTACGAACCAAAAAAGTTCAGAACTTTTGAAAAAACAGAGTTCTACAAATTTTTATCCAAGACTCATAATGAAGTATTCTTATGCACGAAGGTAAGACATTTCATAACTCATTCGTGGAATACATATTACTTTTTTTTTCATTAATTATGGGTGTAGCTGGAGGATGTAGAATTGACGAACTACACAAAATTCGAGTTGATGATATTGATGGGAAGGAGTCTGTTTTAATAATTTCGCTCCCGGACACTAAAACTAATCAGAAACGCACATTTACAATTATCAATGAAGACTGTCAAGTTGATTTAATAGAAATATATTAGCTAATGCAGGAGCTAACTTATTACTCGTAAATGGTACGAAGGCTGGAAGTCTTCTACAGTGACAGAACACTATATCGACGAATCAATTACTCAAAAATTTCCACGTCCAGTAGAATTTTAGCAGGTGTAAATTCACATGAAGCTGAAAGACCTGGAACTGCACTTGATCCTGACGAAAGTACAGCAAACTTAACTTCCATTGATGCACCCCACTTTCCTTCTTTAAATATTCATAACAGTAGTAATAGTACCAGGTGTCCCGTTTTCATGTGTTTTATCGGGTTTTTCGCTTATGAGTGGAGATAGAAGATTGCGGTTTTCACTATGGTTGGCTACTTTTTGATAAAACCAAACATACCATTTGTCACAGCCCTCTTATTTTCTGAGCTACAGGGTGATTTTGGAAAACTGTTGTTTTCAAGCATCCCCTGTATCTCGGTTATTTGAATTGTTATTGTAAACGTAAAAACAGACTTTTACAGAATTTTCAACGTAGAATTCAATGGTGTGATTAGATTTTTTATGAACACAACTGTTTTTTAGTTATTGGCGAAAGTTATATTTTTTTAATGGGACACTACACATGTTTTCTAAAATCGAATCCGCCTCTTCATAAGCTTTCCAAAAATACCATATAGCCTATATTTTATTTTGACAAATAACGTGATAATTCAGGAATTTCTCAAAAAGTCGTTCTTCTTATAGTAGGCTGTAACGGAGTGGTTGACAACAAAGGGTTAATTCGCTTTTTTTGTTTGCTATTTATTTTATTTTTTTCTTTTATCATTTAAAGGATAACAATGGTTGATAAGTAGTAGCCTTATTTTTACACTGAAGAAAACATGATACAGTTTACAAAATATACAAATATAACTTAAATTTTAACAAAATTGTAGTACATACTAACATTTAAAAATTCTGCTCAAATTGTCATGTCGAATGCATATGGGGCATAGCTTCTGGATTTTCTTTAATGCTCTAAAAATAATTATGGCACGATCTCTCAATTCCCTAAAAGCATTTTCTATAGAGCCACGGAGATCTTAGATGGAATCATAACGTCTCTTATAGATCTTATTTTGAAGGTAGCCCCATTATGCGCTGGAGCTCCGTCTTGTTGAAAATGTATATTTTGTAAGTGAACTAAGGGAACATCTTCCAAAATTCCAAGCATGTTAGTTTGAAGAATTTCCATGTAGCGATCAGTGTTTAAACTTCCTTCATAGGTAATATATACAAGTCTCATTCCAAAAATAAAACATGAAACACTTAACCCAAACCTGCCTTGGCGTTCCCCGGGATATATTTATTGTGGATTTTTCTGAGCCCAGATTCGTGAATTATATCTATTTAAAATTCCGCTGCTTCAAAGAATGCCTCATCTGACCACACAACTTGCTGTTCGAAGTTTCTATTGGTAAGACACGTGTTAACGAGCCCATGACAGAATTAAACGCGTCTTTCGGCATCGCCACGATGTAAGTTTTGAACTTTTATATTTATAGGGTTTAAATTTATTTGACTTAAGAATTCTTTGCGGTTTCGCTTTTGAAACTCCTACTTCATTTTCCATTTTTCTTAACGTAGTTTAGGGATTCATAGCCATACGAGCTAGGACGTTGATTGTCGCTTTTTCGTTTTCTTTATAGTACATTTCTGGCGGTGGCTTTTAAAAGATCCATACTGAATTAGGTTGTCTTCATTTTGAGAAATAATCACACACTATTCTGAATTTAGGAAAACTTACCTATTGAAGTAGAGTTGTGCGGCTTCTTCCCCGTTTTGGTTACACAGAATAGGGCAAGTATTGGTGTCATATTTGTCTCTATTTTGAAATCCATTTTGCATAGCTATATTATAATTATTTATTAATATTACAATCAGATAAATGTAAGGTAAGTATGAACCACTATAAAATTAAAATCTAAAGAAGTTATTAAATTATCATCTATTCCTGAAGAAACGAGAAAGCAGCTATATAACTCTGAAACTCTTTCACCAAAACTATATGGTCTAGCAGGAATCCATAAACCTAATGGTTCCTTTAAGGCATGTTGTTAGTGCAATTGGTTCTCCTACATACAATGTTACATTTCTACGACAATCTCATATAGGTAAAATGCCTTATTATGTTAAAAATTTTGCCGACTTTACTAAAAAATGCATTATTTCAAAATTGAAGAGAATGATATAATGGTCAGTTTTGATGCACTTCTTATTATGATCGTATCATAATAAATGTTATGAATAGCTGGATGGTGTAGCAATGGGTAGCCCTCTTAGTCGTGTTATAGCTAATTTTTACATGAAAAAATTCGAAACATTAGCGTTACGAAGTCCACCTAAAAAGCTTTTAGTTTGGTGTTGATGAAGCACTTTATGAATTTTTAATTTTTTAGAATGGTATACATACTAGCATCAAGTTTATCGTGGAAAAGAAAACTAATTGAAGTTTACCATTTCTAGACATACTAATATCTAAAACTAATAACTACCTTTTAAGGTTTATAGAAAGCCGTCACACATTAACAGATACCTTCATAAATCATCAAACCACCAGCCACGTTAAAAAAATTGGTGTAATTGGATCTTTAGTGGAACGAATTTGTAATCTTGAATTTCTGAAAGATGAATATAAAGAATTCACAAAATCCTTACAAGGTAATAGATATTCACTTAATGATATTAATAATGTTTTTACGCCTGCTAGACATAACCATGCAGAAAAACCAGTGCTTTAATGTTGTTACTGCGTTTCTTCCTTTTATAATTAATGTTAGAGATAAAATTACAAACATTCTAATTAATTATGGCATTAGGGCTATTTCAAATCGATTATCATTTTTCTGAGTATATAAGTTACATTGTTCACATGGAAAAGTATGGACTGAAACCACAAAACGTTCCTTTGTTACAAGAAGTAAAAAGAACATATTAGGTTTTGCAGATTAGGCCAACCAGATAAATCTGCAGTAGCCGAGCATATCTTAAATAATTTAAATCATGACATTCAATTTGGTAATATGGAAATAGTGTCGACAAACTTATTATGTTCGTCTACAACGTGAAGCTATTGAGATATATAAACATCCTAGAAATTTTAATAGATGAAAAGAAAATTATTTAAATAGGTTTTGGCATCTTATTATTAAAAAAGACACAATGGTACGTTTTAATTTTAGTTTTAGCTTTGGTATGTCGAGATTTTTTGCTAGACGTTGAGGTAAATGCTTTACCGATTATATGTGAAATTACCACAGCACTGTAATTTAAAAAATGAAATTGAAATTAAAATTAAAAATTGTATAAAACGTACTACATTGTGGTTTCACTGTAAAATAACACACATATTTCTTTCGTAGATTTGACTGGATTTCTAACTGATGTCAAGTTTCTATTTGTGAATGCTTTTATCAATTCCACAATTTTACACTTACATCATAATTTCATTAAATTTTGTTAAATTTTCTCTTCGATTATGACATTTTTACTATTAGCCTTCGACTGTTAGAGAGTTTTCTGATTCGTCATCTTCAAGGCAGTTTAACAATATTTAATTTATTAAGGATTTAGTTATTCTGTACTAAAATTGTATTCTATAGTTGGCTTTATACGTTTGTCAAACTCTTATATTAATTAATAGCAGGGTATGCGTTTTGAATTTTCATATTTCAAAGATTTATTTTAACATCTCAAACAACTGCCCAACGCGCAGGCACAGCTTTTTCACTTAAAGTTTCATTACAAATTTAGCCCCTATCGTGTGGGGTACGAATGCGCAGTGTGTCATTGCAATCTATACTCTGGTCCACAGTTATAATTCAATGTGGAAGCACACGATAATGGATTTTAAATGGGAAATATCCCCACATGGTTGCTAGACCCTTCGCAGGGCCGCACTTCTGGTAAATAATATTATTTAAAAATATTATAGGTAACTGTTATAACAAATTAAAGTTAATATTATTCAGTAATAATTAGTAGATTGTCCTTTATTGTAGGAAAGTTTAAATCTATAGATAATGAGATAATAATTCCCAAACAGTACTGGAAACTACATCATTATCATTACCGTTAATGGGTAATTAGAAATTTTCCATATAAATAATCAAATTTCCAGTACGTCACATTGTGAGAGAGACTTCGATTTATATCATGGATCCGTGACCAGTTTCTGTAGTTAAATTTAAGCAGGGCATGACTCTTACTTTGCGATCGAAACGATTACTTTTAAACGTACTAAACTGTCACCTGAACTTAGAGACAACGGTCAGAGCTTGTCATTTACTATTGAAAATGTTTAAAAAATTTGCGGAGTGTCCGACCGCACAATTTATAAAATACGCGAAAAGGCTCAGCAAGGGGAACTCAAACCACCCCAACAACGGAAAGAGAATCAAGCTCAGTGTAATTCACGGGAAAATAGCTATGACGAAGTAGTAAAGTCAAGAATTAGGAGGATAGTGTGCACAATTTTTTTTTTAATCTACCACTAACAATTCGCGGTATTTTAATAACGAGGAAGACCTACCAGTTTTTCCAAAAACAACATTTCAAAGACTGCTAAGCGATATGCGCTTTGAATATAGCAAAAGAGGTCGAAATTCGGTATTGCAAGAACGAACAGATATCATATTCTGGAGACACTAGTAAAAGCGTTAAGGGAAAAGCCTAATGTAAACCTTGTTCATACCGATGAGTCTTGGACCACTATTGGGGGTTTCGCTCACGAAGGAATGGAAGGGCACCACAGTTAAAAATCCACGAGATGCTTTTGTGAAAGGATTAATTACTGGATTAAAAGCTCCAACTCAGAAAGGACCTCGTTGTGTTTTATTGCATGCTGGAGGTAAAGAAGGTTTTGTGGAAAGGGCTGAATTAATGTTTTTGGCCAAAAAGGGAACAGCTGATTACTACGACGAAATGGACGGCGATCTGTATGAGGATTGGTTTGAGAATACCCTCATACCGAACTTGCCGAAAGATAAGGAAAATGTTGTTATTTTCGATAATGCATCATACCGTTCCTGCAAATTAAATTTTGAAAAAAAGCATGAAACAAACAGCAAATAAGGGATTGGTTAACAGAGAAAGATATTTATTTTGCAGAAGATTATTTAAAGAGTGCACGGTGAGGTTATTAACCCTATTGAAATGGTGTGGAGCCAAATAAAAAACTACGTGGCTTCAAACAACACTGATTTCAAAGGTTTAATTAAGGAAGCTTACCATCGCGTATCCGCGGACCATTGAAACAATTACGTCGCTCATGGTAAAAAAATCGAAGAAGAAATGTGGAAAATAGACAATTTACAAGACGAGATTGCACCAGTAATCGTAAATTTAGAAGACGATTTCGATGATGAAAGCGACTGGAATATGGATTGCGATTAAAGCGATTCATTCAATGACTACATAATCATTATTACTTTTTACGATATTAAAGTTTGAGATTATTAAATTACATTATTCTTTAAAACCCACATTCATTAAAAGTTATTAATTATTATTAATTTCAATAATTCTTTATTTCCAAAACTGTCCTGTCTGTTGTAAATATAAATACCTTGTTTGGCCTCCTGAAACGTAAAATTAACGTTACAATCTTGTGAACGTCAAGTGTAACTTCATTTTTACGCACACTACTGTAAAAACAACGCTACAGTGCGGTAAAATGGTCAGTAAATTGTAAGCTTTCAGAAACATAGAAAAAATATATGAAGTATAAAATAAGGAAACTTTACTTTGCACCTTTTCTGATGAAATAAATGTCCAAAACAACGTTTTTTTTACATTTTTAGTTAAAATTGTGAGGTACTGCCATCTCTCGATAACTTAAACAGTGATGATTTGTGGGGCAGCAGTTCTAAAGTCACACTTTCTGCCAGCTCTTTCATATTCGGTGGTGTCAATTCTAAACTGCCGCTGTCAGACATTGTATTTTACTAATTTTATAATCTGTATAATAATATCTTTGTTTGATTAATTTGAGTTTTCACTGTCAACAAAACTGAATTAAAAGTTTTCAAAATGCAGTCAGCTAAGCCAACTATGAAAGTATGATGTTAACGCAATAAAATAGACGTCTTTGTTACATTTATGTTTCATTTTCGCATTTGTTGTCGGCCAAAAAATTTAATACAAGTCTCTTGCGTTAAGGATACAATGCTCCAGCTAATGAGAAACTCGCCCTGTGGGCTCGTTTCTCAAAAGAAGCTGTCGCACTGTAAAATCCACTATTAACGCACTCAACTGTAAATAACTATTAATACAATAATTATGGGAATATTACTTCTGTCCGTTCAGTGACAATTTGTATTAATTATTATTTAATATCAATACTTGACCGAACCTCATCAAAAATATTAATCAACAAATTCATTTAGTTTAATATAAGAAAAGTAACTACTGTCCTAAATATCGTATTATCTGTTTCACTAACCCCAGTTACTTCTCGAAATAAAGCGCGTACGGTCCTAAGATACCAGGTAGCTCCGTAAGCGGCAATGCTGTTCTCCTATGTGTACTAAAATTGAATTCTATAGTTGGCTTTATACGTTTAGCAAACTACTTGTTTCAAAACATTTCTAAAAGATTTTATTACTACTGAGGACGATAACTGTAAGTGTTCTCGAAACGTTTAGGTTTGTATAAACGTTAAAGGTAAGTATTTTAAATATGTGAAATAATATTAATTCATAAATTAGTGAATGTCTGTTAAGTGGCAACTTTAGCAATTTTCAACCTGTATACATACCGTTTTTGAGTGGTTAGGTCTATTACTTAATATTTCTGTACTAAAATTTGTGTATGAAGTTTGATCAAAAAATTTTATCGTTTTAATAGTATGAAACTTCCTATAGGTGGAGTTCCTTATGCGGTACGTGAAAAATGATACAAGATTTCGCCTTACAAAACCCCATTATGCAAACTTCCACAGTAAAACTATCAAAACTTTAGGCATTATTAACGGAAAACTCTTAAACTTTCTCACTATTCTCTGACTATTCAACCTTGGGCAAAGGTGTGTTGGGTTATATGGAGTTATTTTAAGCTAAAGAATGTCTAGTCTTATGTTGTACAAGCAATATCCGTACACCCTGTGTATAGATTACAAGATCAGAGCTCAAGTTTTACTTTTACACGTATATATTTGAAAACAAGTTCAAAAGGTACGAATTCTTCTAGAATTTCAATTTCAACCAACTTCCAAACTGTAACATGGTGATTCTCTATTTTTATTATTTTTATCTTAAATTAGCTAAAAAAATAATTATATATAAAATGACTCCTTATATCTTAATATCGAACAGGTGATCAGATTAAAAAATCTACCAGACATTTGGAATCAGCAAAGAATTTCCTATCCGATTATACCACTTCCAGTTTTCTAAATCCTGTAGCATCGTGCAACGCACATACACACAGACATACAGACAAATTAATTAACCAACTTTATGAAGTTGGTTGACTATAATTCAACAGATATACTGTTATAGTATTTTATAATATTAGCATTGGTACATAGGTTTTTACTGACGTGAGAAGTTTCTTGGCGAGCCGTTAGGTGAGCCTGTAATCTCCTCGAGCCAGTAAAAACTGTTACCTCGAGTATACTATAATATGTTTTACAAATTAGGAGCTTTTAAAATTAATTTTACATAGCTCACGTTTAGTTAGATTAATGCATGTGTACTATTCAGTAACAAATAAAATCATTAACGTGTTATTTTCACTTTCAAAAACAAAAAGGGTTAAAAACCCAATTTTATACAGGTTAGTGTATGAAACACATTCAATTTATATACAAAACATCTTCATTCGAGATGCTTTCTCTCGTGGGAAGCAAGTTAATGTGAAACTGATTTGTAAGAAAAAAAATCTAACCATTGTTTCGTCGCTTTAACACTATTTTCAGAACTTTACTTTTACATTTTTATGTTTTTCTTTTCGTACAGACATATATTGAGAAGTTCTCAATCACTAAACAGGAGTTTCTAGGTAACTAAGATTAATACTTCTGACGCGTAAAATATAATATTTTAATTCTAACTGACCCTTCTAATTAACTTACTACAGTAACATTTAGGGGTTGATTTAATTAGATGTCTTGTGCACTCAAAATTAATCTAGGAAACATTTCATATATTTTACCTTATTATATAACAGAAAGTTTTAACAAGAGCTAACAAAATAGTAAAGAAGGAGAAAAAGAAATGAAATGTGTTTAATAATGTACGCTAGCAAAATTATTGAATTGTTTGAACATTTGTATATGGACGGGGTAATTATAATACACATTTCTGTAATAAAACGATATAAGCCAAATTTTTAGTAATTAATTATTAAATTTGATTCACGTTATATATTTATGAAAAAATGGCATTTTTCAATTATTTTATGTCAAACCTTTTAAACACGAAAAGTACGTTATGGAGATATTTGTATTCTTTATTTATGAACTCACAGCACACCTAGATCACGTGTCAATATTCATAAAACGGTTAGGCACTTCACGAATCACGGTCAGATGGCGACTGAGTGGGCGCCTTTTAAGCTGCAACACTCGAAACTTACTGCTATATGCAACCTGCGCACGCGAACCTTAATTGTCTTACCTGTACATGTAATGAGTACGTTTCGTAGTATGATTAAGATACAGGATGGACAACTATTCTATTTCTGGTTTGCGTGTATCTGTTTTCAATTAATACAACTAATTTTCATTAGCTAAATTACACTGAAGTAGATTTTATCAAACGTTTATCGATTCCTTTGTTATTCTAAAGTCAATATTAAACAAAGTTACAATAAATTATCGCTAATGATATGGTATATTTGTTTCAATCCTTAATGTATGTATTGCCTTGTAATCATTATTTGATGAATGTTTGCACTACTTTTCCACGTATTCAAACAAGCGTTATGGTTTTTCTTTATGTGTGTCTGTTTTGTAGCTCAGTTCAAAGTTTGTTTCACTTTGTGCATTATTCCTGGATACGCTCTTCGGACTTTACTCCGTGCTTATTAGTTAAATTTTCTTAGCTTTTGTTTCGTTGCTGAATTACATGTTTTACGAATGTTAGATAATTTGGAACACTGGAACCTATGGATGGAATCCATATCAGCTGTAATAGGTCGCTAATTTTAATTGTATAATTTTATGTGATTTGAGGTTGTTTCCATAGGCTCTGATTTTTCAAAATTTCTGTGGGTGTTTAATATTTTTGCAGTGTACTGATATTCTTTAATACGAATACATCCACATATTAACAATTTACGGTGTTTATACCTATCCGCATATACTGGGTGTCTCAATAGTTCTTTTATAGCGATATTATAATAGATACGAAAAAATTATATAAGCACAATTGTTAAGCATCTCAAGGTGCATAATCCAAAATTATTTAGAAATATACAGGGTGCTCTATAACTTCAAACCTATCCAAACATACCTTTTTTAAATGGCATCACATATTTTTATTTTATATTTGAACTCGACTCGTTTTTACCAATCGCCTGATATGATGTTTGATTGGAGTATATCTATGGAGTATATCTAGGATAGTTTACCAGATCAATTATGTTTCGCCATTATTATACTTTGTATACAGGGCGAGTCAAAACGGAAATCTGTACTTTACTCACTTAACTTAAATAGACCACCCTATAGTTTTTGTGCTCTCTATGAAGCCACTAAATAACCATTTCATTTGTATTAACATTTCCCTATACCTATCTTCGACGGTTTCTCAGATATTTTCCTTTTATTAACAAAATCCAATTTTTTTATTTAATTTTTCATTTTATCGCGTTAGCTATGAATTACACGAACTTTTTTACGATCTGTTTTAGTAAAAATCAATAAACTGTTCTTTTTATCTTTTTCTATTTTACTTTAAAATATTTAATTTGAAGTTGTAACAATACAAATAACATAAATACTTTTATTAAAAAAAAAAACTAAAATGGATTGTGCTTTCATCATAATTTGAATCATTATTTAATAAGTGCTATTTTTTGTTATGTATGGCTTTAGTAATAATAAACACATTGTAAAATTAAATTTTTATATCTAGTATCTAATATGTACAACAATGGCTTGCAGGAGATGCTTCCAGTGAAACCCTCCTTATATATATATATATATATATATATATATATATATATATATATATATATATATATATATATATATATATATATATCTCAAACTGGATATGATATAACAGCGTGATATTATCTTAATCTAGATTTTTACTAATACTAAATAAACCGTTCAGTTAGGTCATTTGGTTTAAATCGTTTTAGACGACGCACTTCACCAATGTCTTCAAACAAATTTCTTGCGAGCACATTTGGATGTATTTGAGTTCTGACACTATATTTCTCACTGAACTGTTTGATTACTTCCTTGACTGAAGGTATTTGTAAGTCTTTTGTAATTGTGGTGTTGGGAACATACCATGAGGCATCAACTATTATTCTAAGAACTTTGTTTTGAAAACGTTGCAATATTTCCAGGTTGGAGTTGCTTGCTGTACCCCATGGTTGTATGCTGTATGTCCATACAGGATTAAGAATTGACTTGTACAGAAGTAATTTATTTTCCAACGTTAATTCAGATTGCCTACCGATTAACCAGTACATTTGTTTCAGTTTTAGACCAAGTTGCTTCCTCTTCGTGAATATATGTTTTTTCCATATTAATCTTCGGTCCATATGTATTCCTAAATACTTTATGTCATCTGTTTGGTTGAGTTGTCTGCCGTTTAGTGTAACGGGTGGACAGCTATCTCTGTTTAGTGTGAATGTAATATGCACTTATTTTGTTTCATTTGCTTTGATCTTCCATGAGGTTAGCCAATTTTGTAGTAAATTTAAATTCCCCTGAAGGTGTTCTGATGCAACTGTTGGGTTATAATGTACTGCTACTATTGCAGTGTCATCTGCATATGTGCCCACTACGGTTCTATCGGTTGTTGGTAGATCCGCTGTGTATAAAAGGTATAAGGTAGGTCCTAATACACTACCTTGCGGCACTCCTGATTTAGTTGGCAATAAGTCTGTATATTCGTCCTGGTACTTTACAAGGAAGTGTCTTTCCATTAAATAGGACTTAAAGATAATGAAGAAGTTGTGTGGTAACTTTTGTTTGAGCTTGTACTGTAGGCCTTCATGCCAGACCTTATCAAAGGCCTGACTTATATCCAAAAATGCTGTTGCACAGTAAATTTTTTCCTCAAATGCTTTGTTGATTATGTTAACTATCCGGTTTACTTGTTCTACGGTACCATGTTGGCTCCTGAAGCCAAGAATAAGCCAGGAATAAGTTCATTAGTCTCCAAAAAGGGTTTAAGCCGTTCCAGAAATATTTTTCAAACACCTTTGAAAGAGTTGACAGTAAACTTATCGGGCGATAGGAGGCTGTTTAATTTGGGTTTTTTCCATGTTTTAACAGCATGATAATTTGTGATACTTTCCACTGTCTGGGGAAGTACCCAAGTCTAATTACTGCGTTAAAGATTTGCTGTACAGCTACTACTAACAGAAACTCATTAACAAATAATATCAAAAATAAAAAAAAACAAATGAAAACTTTTAGGACAAATGTTCAAAATGACCTCCATTGACATCAATACAATGTTGTAGTCTTTCTTCAAATGAACATTAATAGTTTGAAACACGTCTCGCATTCTTTGCTTCATGTCTTGCTGCGTTCTCGGTCGAATCTTCTACACTTGATTTTTAATGTAACCCTACATAAAAAAATCAATTTTAGAAAGTCCCGGTGATCTAGGAGGCCAGCTAAACGGTCCGCCCTTCCTATCCATCTGTTCGGAAACACGTTCAGGTAGTTGTGAATTGGAGCGGTATGATGAACTGGTGCCCCATCACGTGAAAACCACATTTGATTGCGTTTATTACGGGGAATATGTTGCAAAAGTTGGGGCACGTAATTTTGTAAAAAATCTAAATAAACCCTACCATTTACTCGACCATCAAAGAAATGTGGTCCTACTACATAGTCGCCTATAATATAGCCCGAAACATTTATTGACCATAGTGTTTGGCTGCGTGTTACAGTATGATAACGATTAGTTGTTAAATAATAATGAAAATTGTGTATGTTGACACACCCATTTCTATGGAAAGTGGCTTCGTCACCAAATAATACAAAATCAAAAAAGTCAATTTGTCGATGAATTTTGTCCCGGGCCCATTCACAAAAGTTTATTCTTGGTTGATAATCTCGTAATTCCTGGTGGAGTTGAATATGATAAGGATGCATATTGTGTCTTCTGAGAATTCAATGCACAGAACTTTTACTTACATCAAACTTCGTTGCTATTCGACGGACGCTGATATGAGGATCTTCTGTAACTTTCAAAAGCACATTTTTCTGTTTTCCTTTTTTTCATAAACAACATTACCTGTACGTTTAAATCATTCAATTCATTTTTCGAACGATTTTTATGTCGGTTATCTGCAGTCAGGAAATCGTTGTTTGTACATTATCGTTGTAAGCAGGATATTTTCGTTCGAAACTAAACAGTTCAGAACAATACAACACAACTTCAGATTAACAATTCTAGTTGTCAACGTTTTTTGACACTCAAACTGATCTAGATTTTGTGATAAAAATTATTGAGGTTTAAATTCTTGCAATTTTACATTAATAATTTTAAAATAACATAGGTAAAGATAAAAAGAATAATTTATTGATTTTTACCAAAACAGATCGTACAAAATTTCGTGTAAGTCATAGCTAACTTGATAAAATCAAAAATGGATAGGAAGGGGCGCACCGTTTAGCTGGCATCCTAGATCACCGGGACTTTCTAAAAATGTTTTTTTAATGTGGGGTTACATTAAAAATGAAGTGCATAAAATTACACCGTCAACGCAGCAAGACATGAAGCAAAGAATACGATACGTGTTTCAAACTATTAATGTTCATATGCTTCAAACTGCGCAACGATCTTTCGAAGGAAGACTGCAACATTGTATTGATGTCAATGGAGGTGATTTTGAGCATTTGTGCTAAAAGTTTTCATTTAGTTTTTTTTATTTTTGATATTATTTGTTGGTACTAGTTCTATTTAAATTAAATTTAATTTTATAATGTGTTTATTATTACTAAAGTCACACATAACAAAAAAGTGCACTTATTAAATAATGATTCAAATTATGATGAACTCACAATCCATTTTAGTTTTTTTTAATAAAAGTATTTATACTATTTATATTCTTACAATTTTAAATTAAGTATTTTGAAGTAAAATATGGAAAGTTAAAAACAAACGATTTATTAATTGTTACCAAAACAGATCGTAAAGAAGTTAGTGTAATTTAAAGCTAACTTGATAAAATCAAAAATTAAGCAGAAAGAAACTGGATTTTGTTAAACAAAGGAAAATATCTCAGAAACCATCGAACTTGGGTATAAATGTAGAAATGAAATAGTTATTTAGTGGCTTCCCAGAGAGCACAAAAATTATAGGGTGTTATATTTAAGTTAAGTGAGAAAAGTACAGATTTGCATTTTGACTCGCCTTGTATACAAAATATAATAATTGCAAAAAATGATTGATCTGGGAAACTTCACTTTCTTACAAAAAATAATCTTGGTCATAAAATACATAAAATTGATTACATTAGAATAGATACAGGGTCCTGAATTCATGACGGTTTTAACCTTAAAGTGACCATAACTTTTAAAATCCTCGGTATACTCCAATCAAACATCATATCAAGAGATTTGTAAAAACGAGGCGAGTTCAAATATAAAATAAAAGATATGTAATGCCATTTAAAAAAAAGGTAGGTTTGAAGTTATAGAGTACCCTGTGCATTTATAAATAATTTTGGATTATGCACCTTGAAATGCGTAACAATTGTGTTTTCATAATTTTTTCGTATCTATTACAATAAGGCTATGAAAGAACTTTATCGCACTATTGAGACACGCTGTATCTGAATGTTGACCAATATTTCCATTATAAAAAAAATATTCTAAAACACTCTAAGTCAAACGTGGTGACTTACAGAGCTTAGAACTTATACAGATTAAATTATAAATCAGAACAATAAATAGATCCTAAATAAAGTTTTATTTAACACATGTAGTAGTAATTTATATTAATTACATTCTATAAAAACTTGCTAACTGGATGACAAAGAAAACGTGTTTCTTCTCACTGAATAACGCAATATAAATTCATCCGCAACTTTATTCATACCAGTTACCTCTGCCCACATTTTATAGGAGTGATTCAAAGCAATATGATTTAATCGGGCCTGGCCCATTATTGATCTTAAGCAATTCTTTAGTCTTCGAAGGCTAGAAAACAAATCGCTCTGGATACACGACGTATCATTATCGCAAGAATAATTTTGCCCGGAAAAGAAGAACTTAAATGTACAGCGATAATACCAGGAACCTCAGACAAAATACGAAGGATAGACAGCAAATACAAGATACGCACTGCCTTCAAATCGACCATAACGCTCAGGGGACTACTAACCAAAACCAAACCACACAATGAAGATCAAAGTTCACAGAATTGTTTATACAACCTACCATGTAAATTCGGCAAACATAGGAGAGAGTAGTAGCCCACTCAAAGTGAGAACACAGGAACATAAGAACAAAGTCCGCAAGGGCGTAACAGAAAAATCAAGAATAGCCAAACATTTCTGGAACGAACACTACCGCATCGATTGGGATAATATATAGATAGTGGCAAAAGACGAGAATACAACTCGTCGGAAACTTAAAGAAGCCAGATACATCGCAGTAGCAGAAAATCCAATAAGCCAAGCTAGTGTGGAAATGAAACCCATACGGGTTCCAATATGCGCAATAAACTACTGCGCAATCACGAAAGAAAATATATATATATATATATATATATATATATATATATATATATATATATATATATATATATATATATATATATAAGTTCTAAAAATGTGTATTGGATTACTCAGTGGCTCCGATTTGTAAGTGAAAGGTATCAAGTTCGAATCTGAGAGTAGTCAAGTGCTCGGGAAAAAATAATAACATATGAATTCGATTCAAGTGCGAAAACAGTCCTTCTCAGGACTAAGTCTGATGACGGAAGCAGAGTCCGCTTCCGAAACGTCGCGCTAAAAAAGCAAAAACTGTCGAAATAGATCGATCAACTCAACTAATATGAAACCACTGTTACAAAACCCTTATAATTCAGAAGTTAGCTAACTTACACACTTCTGACATCATCACTTTCAATCCGTTTTCATCCAGCAAAATAAATTTATCTCCATCATCAAAACACTTGTATAAAACACTTTTTTGTTTCTGTTTCGCAATGTCAAGTAACATATCGCGATGTAGTCTTAACTTACTGACTTCAAAGTCTGTTTTGTAAAATTCTAATACGTAACATTTATTAGTTGCTCTTGCTTCCATATCGCTAATTAAAAAATTGTCCACCTTTCTTAAATGTTCGATCGCTTCCTTTTGAGTGCGGGTTTCAAGGCTAACTATGGCTTTATCAACAATTTCAAAACAAACTTGCCGGTATCAATCTTTGCAGTTTGAAAATTATGGGAAGATTCTCCTTGGCCGATCCGCCTCGGAGTTTTTTTTCTGCGAGGTAATTCAGGTCCCTCCAACTGCAAAGTAGAACATTGATAACTAATTTCATTCCAAATGTCATTTAAACAGGAATCATTTTATTATATGTTTTTGTTATGAACGAATAAGTTCAAAGGTAAATATGTAATTAAATTTTTAATTACATATTTACCTTTGAACTTATTCGTTCATAACAAAAACATATAATAAATTAATATTAGTCAAGTTGCTTTGGTATGTGTGAATCCTTGCGATATTGCAGGTTCACATTCCATTAATATAAGTAATTTGACTGTAATCTCATTACATTTAGAATTTACATCAGTTCTACATACATAAAGACAAAATTTACATCGATTGGGGCTTGAAACTTGATGGCGCAGTTGGTTAGCGCGGTACTCTGGCAAAGTACAGGTCGTAGGTTGAAATCCTACTCGAGGTAAACTTTTTATTTATGTATTTAATAAAATTAATAATAATTTTTAATTAGAAATCATTTTGTCTCACAGCCACAAGTGCTGCTTCCGTTGCCTGTAAAATACCAACATTTTGGAAATCTAGGGAACTTTTTTGCACTTTTGCAGTTTCAACACTTTCGAATATTGAAATTGTGACATTTAGTAAAAAATAGATTCCAAACTTTTGAAGAAATTTGTAGAATCTTCCCGATTTATATCCAGCATCACTCTTTTTAGTTTTATATGATTCTTAAAAAAAAATCCATTAAACTTCTTTAAATGGATTTAACTGATTTCAGTGATAGAATTCCCACGCACCACCTTGTAGGGCAAAAGGGTCGTAAATTTCCCGAAGTGAATCCATCGAAATGGTAAGATTTAAAACAGTGTAGTGAACCATCGTAAATTTATCCAGGGATACGTTAACTTCCATTTTGGTTGGTATACCCCTCCCATTTTTTTATTTTTTTTAAATTTTTGTTCGGAATTATTTCTATTTGGAAATTCAGCACTGGAACTAGCATTAGGGATACAGACGTTATCATTTCAGAATTTTTCCCTAAGGAGAAGAATAATTAATTAATTGATTGCACTATCTTTACTTTTCGAATCACAAATTTATCCATATTTACACTTACACACACCCAGGTAGCCAGATACACAATTTATTTAATAAAAATTTGACCTAGGGTTCAAGCGAAAATAGCCACTGTCGACGGTTGACGTACAACGTAAGGCTGTAACAACGTTGTTTCTTCGTCTCAGCATTTTAAAATGTTATTAAATCAGCTGTTCGACAACTACAAGTTAAGTTACTGCTAAAAGCAAATCAGTTGTACTGTATTTGTTTTGTGTACATCCTAAAATAACAAAAAAACAAGCATTTTTTCCGGACAAACGCCATTTTTATGAGGTGTGGTGCTAAATGGATAGCTTAACAAGAGGGTATAATAGGATTACTAGGCAATAGGGATAATGGGGTTAGTGCGGCGACGAGTTTACGATTTCACAAAATGTTTGCACTGTAAGCACTAAGCAGGTATTTCAGGTACTTTACAAACTGCTGTTCTATGCATTTTGTTTTTTTAAGATCCGCTTATCGAGCCTGAGATGTGCATCTAAAGGTAAATTCACAAATAAATTGTTTTTTAGCTCTGAGCCTCTAGCACCCGCTAAATTTTCGCTGCGGGTGCTCGAGCCTAGGAGCATCCACGTCGTTAGTGCCTATTTGTTTCACTATTTCATTTTATTTGTTTCAAGCATTAGCTTTCCTTGTTCGCTTTCAGTGACAATATCCACTTTAATTGTCTTTTTTCTTGTATTCCCAAATCCCGTGTTGCGTGGTTGTTGTGCTTGTTGTAGTGATTTGAGAATTGGCGCTATATATTTAGTGTAGTTTCTGGATTTACACTCTCTATCCCAAAATAAATCAGAAACGCTTTCTACAGATGAACCATTTACGTCATCTGTCAGCTGGTGATAGAGTTGTGGGAACCATTGTTAGCAATCTGTCAAAGTTGGATAAGATTTTGGTCAGTAACCGCCGGAATACAATGCCTTAAGTGACAATAGTTTCTGTGCATCGTTCGAAAAATGTATAAAGAACAAAGAGTGAATATTAAATTTTGTTTTAAAATTGGCAAAACTACTACCAAAACGTTTGAATTGCTGAAAAAAGTTTATAGTGGTTATTGTTTATCCAAGACAAGCGTCAGAGTGCTGAATGGCTCATCTCGTTTTTGATTCCAAGGGAATTATTTATAATTCACTCCAAGAGGGACAACCGTTAATGCTGAGTATTGTCTTTAAGTTTTCGTCGTGTTCGGCCTGAATATCGAGAACCAAGCAGTTGGGGGACGCATGATAATCCAGCCTCTCATCGTACCGATTTTTTAACTAAAAATAATTTTTTTTTGCTTCACCACGCTCCGTACTTACCCGATCTCCCTGCGGTTATTTCTTACTTCCTAAACTCCATTTAACTATGAAAGGAAACTATTTTGAATCAATTGAAGAAATTCAACAGAAGGCGACCACCACAACGACATACAAAAGTCATTTGATGCACAAGTCGAACGCGATTATTTCGAATAAATAAAATGATTTTTGTGAAGATTAAATAACTATTTATGTGTTTTTGTAATCCATTCCGGGTTTGACTAAATCTGTAGTTTGTCTTTTGTAGATTCGTTTGCAAGAAGTACATCGTTATATTGGACTTGGCAGTGATTTTTTCCTCTAGTTACCTAAATATTATATTATCTTGTATAATTTGTTTGCTTATTTTTAGTGGAATGTTAAAAAATTTAAAAAAAAATGCATACTGTGAGCACTTTTCTCTTCCGGTCTATAAATTTTGAGGTTAATCTAGTTTTTTCCAGAAAGATCTATTGCTATGTATTTTTTTTATGTGACACTTCTTGCTCTTATGCGCTTTATTTGAGCGGTATAGAAATTTTGTTTCACGATGATCGAGTAATAAAACGGATATGTGGTTTATCACGTAAAATTTGGTTATTTATTACGAGAACACCCATTTAACAACAAAAATCATATAAGCGGTTAATATGCACTTTAGTTCCGAGGCGTTATGCTTATTTCACACACCTTTTTCTTATATAGAATATAAAATTCTTTGTGAATGTGTAGAACTATTAACAATAAAATTCAAGTTAAAAAATGTCACCTTCATACTTTCACAAATAGAATAAGAATATTCCTGCTTTTATGCTTTGGTTGTCGTATTCAATCTTGAAGACGGTATTATTGTTATTAATTATGGACTGCATGTACCATAACCTTCACATTAGTTAATTATATAAACGCATGTAAGTCCATAAAGTGGAAAGCTGTACTATAGGCGTTTTACAACTGTGGTCTGATATTAGTTGAGTTGATCGGCATACTTCCACAGCTTTTGTATTTACAGCGCATCGGTAGTGATTAGGGGCCGGTTCTGGACCAATTCAAGGTAACTCGTCCTCTGGTGGTGAGAAATGTAAGCTTTTGGATCTGTTCAAGGTCAAACTTTTGTCGGGAAATTTAAATTTGTGGAGCTCGCTAAAAATAGAAATTGCAATGTCATCATCATCATCATATTACAAGGTCACTCTTCCGTAAAACGTTTTGGCGGGAAATTTTTATGTCAAGGTCAAAAGTTAAAAATAGAAATTGCAATGTCATCATCATATTACAATTCTTAGAAGTCTAAAAATAGAGTGGTCAAGGTCAAAGATTATTGACCTATCGTATGACATTTCTTAGTTTATAATAAAAGGCTTTCTTTGCGTGTGCATGATTCAGTAAACTTTTTATAGGTAAACATGACGAAAGTCCAGCCCTTAAAAAAAACGATCAATTTTTCTCGAAAACGGGCCAGAACTTGCCAAAACTAAATTTAAAAACCACCCCATCTCCGCCTGTCGCCTTTTAATTTATCTAACACATATATCAAATTGGGGCAGCTACCCCTTGTAAAAGCTACCCCTAGTAGATGATAGAAGCCTTTGCAAACAAACAAATCAATTTTTCCCGAAAACGGGCCAGAATTTGCCAAAAATAAATTTAACCCCCTCCCCCCATCTCCCCCTGTCGACTTTTCAAGGTATCTAATCTTTAGGAAGCAGACTATGTTTCGTTAGGATTAGTCATGGGAAATCTGCGAGGTAGCTATCCACAGAGCTGTGGATATCTTTTTTTTTATGATTGTGGACCTAAACAGGCTAAAATTGGCCTATCGTGCTAAATCACTCAGGAACACTTAGGAGGGTGGATAGAGGGATAATGAATTGCCAATAGATGCCTATGAACAGCTACCGTACATTTTCTCATATCATAAGTTAGAGGAAAACAGAAACTAGGGAGATCATTCTAGAGTTTAGAAGCCGTCTAGAAAAATGTGGATTGCGCCCATTTGGTACGACAAGTGAAGATTTGTACTGCATACTGATGATGTGAATGAGCGAACCGAGTGTTTCTCGCAAAGATAGCCCGAGATGGTAACAAAGAATATAATTCAGCATCACAATAGCCGTTGTAATAACGATAATACAAATAAAGAACTGAAACCATCCTTCTATACTCAAGTGACTGTATGTGTGAAGTTAAGGATGGGTCATTTATAAGCCGAATCGCTCTCTTTTGAATACGATCAACGATGTCGAGAGCGTATTGGGGAGCACTAACCCAGAGGTCAGAATTATATTCCAGATGAGGCCGAATTTGGGCCTTATACAATAGAAGGATTTGTCGAGAGGTAAAGTACTGCTTAGATCTGTACAAAAAGCCTATTTTACGAGCAGCTGTTTTGGTAGCTGACAGAAGATGGTCAACCCATGAGAGATTTGAAGATACAGTCATACCCAACAGAGTAATAGAGTCTGAAAACTTAAGAACTGAGCCATTCATACTTAAAACAGGAAATGGTCGATCTTTTTTGACGGACACAAGGCAACACTAAGTTTTGTTAGCATTAAATTTAACTAGATTATAGCTTCTCTATTCGAGAATACGTTGAATGTCTTTGTTGATTGAATTTGCCATTTCAGCTTTAATTTCTTGATTTCACATAGAAGGTGGATTATCACTATGAGTAGACTGAGATGAACTACAGTGAAGAGTGCTATAGTCAGCAAAGCAATGGATGGGGTTAGTTGTTGAAGAAATAAGGTCATTTATGTACAGCAGAAAAAGTGTAGGCACTATAACGGATCCATGTGGTACGCCCGCGTTAATGCTAACTTCTTTTGAAAAAAAGCCATCAACTACGACACGTATTCGTCTTTTATCAAGTAAACTGGAAACCGAGCGTATCATTTAACCCAAACGAGGTGAGTTTGGCAAGTAAACACTTATGCCAAACTTGGTCCAATGCCTTTGAGATATCTGAAGCGACTACAACTGTTTCACCGGACTGCTCTACTATATTGTTCCAAACTTGGGTCACATATGAAAGAAGATCACCTGTTGAACGACTTTGCCTAAACCCATATTGTTGGTCACTAAAGAGTTTGTTAGTTTCAAGGAACGCAAGCAGTTGCTGATTGATGGCTTTTTCCATTATTTTAGACAAAATGGAAGTGATGGCAATTGGTCGGTAGTTATCGCTGAAAAGGCAATCTCACTCAGAGGTTGCAATAGCTGCCTTTTTCGATATGGAGGGAACATTTAACAATGCCTCTCTAGATTTCATCTAAAGAGCTGTAGAACACAGGGAATGTACCCTACTATCAGTAGGTGGATACGCACCATGCTGAAACAAAGGAATGTATGGGCCACACTTAATAACGACTCGGTGGTAATCCGCGCCGCCCGGTGATGCTCACAGTTAGCAGTGCTATCATCCCTTCTGTGGTGTCTCGTCTCGCGCTGCTGAGGAGATTAAATGAAGCAGGATACAGCACAGTTGTCTATACAAAGGACATAGCAATAGTGATACAAGGCAGATTTGAGGAAACCGTATCAGTTGTGATGCAAGGGGTCCTACACCTGGTAGAACAGTGGTGTCGAGAAACAAACCTCACACGGAGAAAGAGGTTTGCAAATCTGAATAACATAGTAATGTATGGCGAAAATCTCCAGGTAGTCGAAGAAATTAAATACTAGGGCGTCATACTTGACCGAGGATTAACTTTCAAGCCACACCTAGATAACATATGGAACTAGGCTACTGAGTCCTTTTGGGCTTGTAGAAGAACGTTCGGAAACAAGCGGGGAACATCTCCAAGAATGACGCACTGGTTATACACAACGATGCCTTGGAATAACAGGGGAGATGAGAACGATTCCAACTACAGCTATGGAGACCCCCTTCCCTTGAACTTGCCGCCTTTACAGCTGGTAATTAAGGCTCTACCATCCTTGACGAAATCTCCAAGACAGACATCTTCAGCATGACGACTGAGAATATAACAAGAATAGTCTCATTTAAGGAACTGTTTGGGAACAAAATTCTCAAACGTAAGGAATGAGAACAAAACTACACCAAAACAAAGTTGGAAGGGATCGTTTACTATACAGGTGGTAAAACGAGTAATGGTACCGGGTACGAAATACACAGAGGAACGAACCAGGTCACACATTTCTGGAAGCCTGGGGCATAAAACGACCGTATTTCAATCCGAGATCTATGCGATTATGGCTGCTGTCGATCACCTATCGAAAGAGAAACTGAAAAAGGAAAATCTTTATAGTGACCGACAGCAAAGCGGCAATTTCAGCACTGAACTCGAGAGGTTAGCGTTAGACTATATGCAAATGCTAAACACACTGAGTGAAACCAACGCGGTGACATTAATGTAGGCACCTGCTCATGCAAGTATTGCAGGCAACCAGGTGGCTGACCAGCTTGCTAAAGCTGCAAGTGAAACGTCCTTCAAAGGGCTCGAACCGGCCTGTGGCATTTCTTATACCAGAGCTAAAGTCCAGATAGAGACACGATTCACTCAAGATCACTGCGGTACCGGAAGGAAACCTCAGGAGAGATCAACTCAAAGATCTTCTTGGGGAAACCGACAGTATACTTACCGCGTCTATCCTAAATCTACGTATAGCGAATATAAAGCTTCCGAAGGGAATTGTTCACCAGACACCAGACGCATGAACAAGCATATGCACATAATGGGACTGACAGGCAGCCCGTTGTGTGTTGTGGGTGAAGCTGATTAAACACCTCACCACGTCGTCCGTCATTGTCAAGCTTTCACACGGTGGCACGAAAACTTTTTCGAAAGGAGAAGGACTAAATAAAATACACCTCTCAAAGATCCTGGGCTTCATAAAAGGAACAGGACATTTGGGTACTACTCCAAACGTCCTAGGGGGCACAATAGACCTATGGTCGCGGTGCAAGGACTTCAAAATGACTACCCTAGTATTAATAATAATAGTCCCCAGAAGGACTGTTTCCGCACTTGACTCAAATCCATTTATCTCTGATTTTTTGCTCACACATGGATTTGTACTAGGAACCTTTTACTTACAGATCTGACACCTTTGCCACTGAGTAAACCAACATATTTTTTAGAACTTTCTATTAATTAACCTTGACCACTCAAAGTTAAAATACAATAATTCATAAGAATAGCATCCGCAAAACAGGTTCTAAAGCGTGTCACTCTAAAAGCAAAAAGTGTAGAACTAAGTCGATCAACTCAACTAAAAATAAAAAGTGTCAAGTTAGTAGTGCGCGACAAACCTTCCAACCACAATTTTTTCTACGCAATGTTGCAAACTTATTTTATAGTGTGACTTGAGTATACATTAGTAAAAAATAAGTTACAATATTTTTTCTTATTGAAATGAATTAAGAGTTCTTATGTTTCGAGCTACTGCAAATATGTTATGAAAAAGATGATTTTCTTGTTGCACGTGTGTGTCGTCGTACCCAATCCATTCGAAGCTTTAGTACTGGACAACTGAAGGAAAACCCCGTATATGTTGTATTTTATTAGTACTATTGCAGCCACCAATACGATAGAGGTCGTGAACAAGGAATTGTGCATAAAATTGATGTAATGTATTAAGGAAAGGCTTGCAACACCACTTTATGGATATGTTTAACGATGCGGTAGAACTTGTGGAAGCGTCGTCAGAAGTTTCATACAAGAATGTTCATAACTGCATAAAATTTTAACTTATAACAGCTGCCAATCGTTGCTAAGGTCTAAGGTTCCTTTATAATACCGGAGAACGGTTGCGACTAGGAGGCTATAACCCAGCACAACCTGGAAAGTATAACCCATTAGTTAACAATGTAGTTTGGAGTACTTTGGATGCGTGATCAGAAGATTTATTATTTGCACTGGACTAGTGTATACGTTGGTAAGAGTAAACGTTTTTAATAGTAACTGTAGGCCCCAAGAATTTTTTGAAATACAACTCTGAAAGCTCAAAAATTGTGTAAAGAGAGAAGAGAACTGTAAGAGAAAAATTTAATTAGCACATATATAAAAACACAGATAAATCAAAACGAGAAATAAAGTATTCAGTAAATAAAATTTCGTTTATTTAATAAACATACAAAAAGAACAAATCAGATTTTAAGTTACTCAATTTATTGTTTTGTTCAATAATACACAAAATAATGTAAACTGTAGATTTGTACCACAAATATCAATTTAGAAATCTAAACATAAAAAAAGTATTACCGAAATTTTAATTTTGCAGAGAGGGGAACACATAAAAGCAATTAGTTATTTTCAAACGATATGGTTTACTAAACGCAACAACAATTATAAGTAAAACTAGAGGAATGCAGACCATTGAACTCAAGAGTGTATGTGCTAAATTAAGTAATTTTATCCTAAACCAACCGAATCTTTATGTGAAACTGTTGGTATTTCGATAGCGTAATGACCCCATGGAAGTGTGTTAAGTGAATTGGGAATTAGATACCGTTTATTATCTTCAGGACTTAAAGCAATCTTTGTTTGTGTTATGGAAAAAAAAACATGCCTATCTGATCGAATCAAGTTTTGTGAGGCAGTCCCTTGTTTAAAGGTTTCGAGGAATTTGCCATAGTCATCAAATACAATCTGATTCCTTCACACCCTTCGCCTTCTTCATCAGACCATAGTTTTAATAGTATTTTTAATTTCGTCTTCCTCATATTCTTCTGATTCTAAGTTCTTGTGTAATTTTAGATCGCAATCCTACGTATTCGGTATTATCATTATTCTCATCCCTGATAATGCCATGTACTTTTTTATTTACCCACGGAGCGTCATAGATATTATTCTCAGGATAGTCTGGGGTATCGAAATGTTTGAAACAATCCTTCTTAATGACCGCGTACGGGTCTTGATCCCGTATGCCATAAATTAAACTCTCGATATCTGTATAGAGGATGGAATAGTTACCACTGAATCTTCCAAACATGTAGTTATAATGGAAGCCGTATATAGTCGTTTTAGCTAGATCAATAATGGCTTGACCTACATATATGGGCTTAAACATGCTTTATTTTATTCATTTCCACCGCTACCAAATTTTCTGAAAATATAGTAAATGTCTTAAATTCAGATTTTAAGATATACGGCTCTACACCGTAATAATCCTTCCATTTGGACAGTAATTTAACATCTACTCGTTTTCTTACGTTTTCTATGGTTGAAATACTGCATTATTTATCATTTTAAACAAATTCGTTTCAATGTTATTCTCGGCCCTTTTTCTAAGTGTAGTATTTAAATCGATATAGGACTTCAACCAAGCCGACTGCTGAAATTTACATTTATCTATGCTATCTCTATAAGCGATTGCGATTTGTTCAACGCATGCTTGAATATTGTATACCTTATCAGCCGTTAGTTCTTTTATTAATCTCTCCGGGAGAAATACACTATTTTTTGCGGTCTCTACCACTATTTTTCTTCCATATTGAGTATAATAATTTTAATATTTTTAACCGGTATTAATAATCTAATCAATAATCATATTAGAAACTTTTAATACAGGTTTGAATTCACCTTCACCAACTGAATTTAATTGCTCTAGAAGATCCATTTTTAAGAGTGTAATATTAATAACTGATTTATGTATCTAGTGCATTCAGTATTTATATCTAATTCTTATCAATATTGAAAATATGGTTTTCCGGCCTCATTGTTCTAGAAAAAATGACTATCCGGATGTAAAAATGTTATTTATTATCGCGCAATTATCCAATCGAAAAATAATTATCTTTCCTTAAATTATACTGGAATGTACTAAACTAGGTATTACAGTAGAGATTATTATATTAATGGAAATAGACATATTCGCTTACGTCACATTAATAGTAATTATACGTATCCCTAATTTTATAGCATTTACACATAATAATTCAATTACAAGTACCTATGACGTCACAACAAGCATTTTCAAAATTATACCGTTTCTTGCATTATATATCTAAAGCTGTAGTAAATGCATATTTATAATTATCAGTAATTTTTTATATCTTAGAATTATTAAACATTTGGATGTATGAATACTTAAGAGTCCTCTGTACAGCTCGACGAAATATGAAACGATCGGAGCGCCCACTAGTGTAGCTCAGTGACACTTATTTAAAGTTGTACCTGAGCAGACAAGGTCGCATTCCTAATGAGGGATTAAATCAATATTCAGAATAATTTATGCAAATTCCTTTATTTATGTTTTCACTAATTTAGGGAAGGTATGAACACCTTATTGTCTAATTAACTTGCAATAAAATTCAATTTTTTTTTATTTTAATTTTTAAAATCAATTATTTAAAGGAATTATGGTATAACCCTTTAATGACAATGTAATCGATCAGTAAATATTTATGCATTACTAATTATCTCTTCTAATTTCCTCGTTATAATTATGTATAACCCTTTAATGACAATTTAATCAATCAGTAATTATTTATATTTATGCATTACTATTTTTCTCTACTAATTTCATATTTAAAACCACTTTTATCAGTGACTTACACAGTACTTAGTGCGTTTTAAAATTGTTTAATATGACTAAGCGTATTGGGAGCTTGTCAAGAAGTTTAAAAAATCGAAAAAACCGCAATGAAGAAATTATCGCAAAGGTAAGTAATTACAATTCTTATATATACTGGGTGTAAATAAAAAAATGGACCATAGGCGTTTATGTTAAATCAGTTTTTTTCTTGCGCAAAAGTTCCCAAATTATAAAATGTATTTTTCATGAACGATGCAGAATTTAATTCTCTACAACATTTATTTGAAGCGTTTTTGTCTAAATAATTTGGGAAGTTTTGCGCAAGAAAAAGCTGATTTTACATGTTAAACGCCCATGGCCCATGTTTTGATTTACACCCGGTATAGTTACTAAACATAATAAAAAGATATCCAAAATCATTCATAATAGGGGAAGGGGGTTGATTTATTATTCATATGGTTCATATTTTTTGGGCTTGGACTTGATGAGTATGTGTATTCAATATATTTTTGTCTCTACAGGAGATGGAAATCTATAATATCCCAAAATGGAGAAAGGGGCCCCCAAAGCAGTGCCTCCTTGTAGTTCAAATAATGTCGATACCAACTGTTCTAATACAACTGGGCCATTTGATCATTTAAGCAAAGATGACGAAGAAGCAGTTACTAGTATTAGTGATTATAATAATGATTCCGATACAGAGTTGGGCGAACTTGTCCTTAAACCAGTAGCTTCCTGTAGTTATGACAATATAGATAGCAACTGTGTCAACACAACTGATTCATTTGACAATTTCAATAAAGATGACGAAGAAGTAATTACTAGTGTTATCGACGATACTAGTGACGGCACTGATATCTTCATTGAGACGGATGTGGTTGTTATCAAACCAGAAAAAAGTAGTTGCTTAGTAGGGCGGCGCATAATTGAAATAAAATATTTCTGGACGAATTAAAATCTTTGAAACACAAAGGTAAGTACAGTTAAAACTAAAATTAATAGAGATATAATGCTAATATTTATATGTTAGGGTTTGACTGTTCTTTTTTTGATATGGAGATTTTATCCGAAAAAATTGAAGGCTTTCAAAGTAAAATATCATTTAAGTGCAACGTTTGTAATATTGTCCAAATTGTTAATACAGAAAATCCGAATAAGAAGGATTTTCCAATAAATTGGTGCCATTGTCGCTGGAGCAATATCAATTGGGGTTTCATATTCTCAAATGAACGAGTTTGTATCGTGTTTAAACATTCCAAATATGTCCAATGCAACATATTTACAATATCACTCTAATTTGAGTAAAAATATACACGACGAAAACATCAAAATAAAGAATACCGCTGCCCAAGAGGAAAGAAGGTTAGCTGTTGAATCTGGCAACATATCTGAACAAGGTGTTCCTATAATCCCAGTGATTGTTGATGGCGCATGGAGTAAACGTTCCTATCGTACCAACTACAATGCTTTATCTGGAGTTGTAAGTACTTTTTTCTATATCAGTGAAACCCCCATAAACGTACTATTTGTATCTTCTTAGGCTTATATAATTGGAGCGAAAACTACCAAAATTCTTTACATGGGGGTTAAAAATAAATATTGTTTCGTTTGTACCAGGGCAAGTACTCCAGTACAACATTCTTGTTTCAAAAATTGGGATAGAAGTTCCACGGCAATGGAAGCTCAACCAATCGCCAAAGGGTTTCAATCATCTATTAAAAGTCATGATTTGATTTATGGTAAAATTATTGGAGATGGGGATAGCACTTTATATAAAAAAGTTGTTGAGGTATCTCCATATGGACCAACTTTTGTTATAGAGAAAATTGAATGCCGAAATCACCTCATTAGGAATTACATAAACAAAATTTCAGAAATATCAAAAGGTACCAAATTCCCCATGCATCTTAGGAGATTGGTAACCAATACAGATGTTTTGGGCCGTTTCCGAAACGCGATAACGAAAGCTATAGCCTTTAGAAAACGGGGTTCGGAAGCTGTTTATACAAAAGTTGGTCTTTTAAAAAAAGATATTGAAAATGGGTCAAATCATATATTTGGTGACCACTCTAATTATTTTTTTCTGCAGATAAAGACCAGATAATGATATTGACGCATTGTTGCACAGGATAATATTATCGTATTTGTATCTGTTTAGGAAAACATAGTACCTGCATTAATATCGTCTGGTATTTTTCAATCAATTGTCACTGCAAATCGTAGACTAGCAAATAATGCTGCTAGTTTGTTAGAAGATGTAGACACAAATGCAGCCGAAAGCTACAATTCCGTCGTTGCTAAATTTGTCGGTGGTAAGCGGATCAATTATTACTTAAAAAACTCTTACCAGACTAGATGTGAGGCGGCTTTCATTTCATACAACACTGGTGGTGGTTTTCTTGCTAAAATTCAAGAAAGAATGTGTGGTATTATTGATCATTATACCAGTATACTTCACGAACGGAAGATGCGAACGTCAGTTCTAATAGAAGTAAGTTGGTATTATGTCATTAATTTACTTTTGAACAAGACAGTATTAATATTTTTCTAGAAGAAGCACCAAAAAGAAAACATTTTGCTACAGCAGATAGTCATTATGGGCCTAGTGCAAACCAACCAGAGGACATGGACCCATAATTGTATAAAAAAAAAAAACTTCAAGAATTCCTAGAAATTTTACGATGTGCGGACAAGAAAAAAATTGTATGGGCATCACACAATCAAAGTCTAACCTTTGGTATCAAGAGCGTAAAAAACGAATTACTGCTTCAAATTTTGGCAGAGTTTGTAAACTACGCAAAACAACTTCCACCGCTAAGCTAGTTTTACAGTTGCTTTACACTACATTTGCCGGTAACGGTAGCACAAGATTTGGTTTGGAAAATGAAGAAACGGCAATTGAATTATTTCAAACTGCTCATAACGTCAGTGTAACGCAAAGTGGTTTGGTAATTTATGATGAATTACCATTTTTGGCTTGCTACCCAGATGGATTAGTGGGCAACAATTGCATAATTGAAATCAAATGTTCACCACAAAGTGGGTTATCGAATTTATTTTTAACTAGTAACTGCATTTTTCAATATAATTTTTATATATGAATTATTTGATAATGCAACTATTCGCCATCAGAATCCTTAACTTCAAATTCTATGTTCTAATTTACTGCTTAATTCTGAAACTAAAATGTAATTATATATTTATTATCAAATTAAATTTCATTATTTTTAACTAGTAAATGTAATTACATATTTAGTATCCAATGCATTATTTTTTAACTAGTTTTTAAATTAAACACTTTTTATGTTGCGTGACGCCAGCATAAACATTTATATAGATATCAGGCTTTATACATTCTATATCTAAAACCGAGATTGACACAGTGGTAAGTAAACAGGTTTACCAAACCTTCTCGACTCCTAATCCCACTGCAGGCAAACAATTTTGTCAGACTTTATACTTCTACCGGAAGTAAACACATTAACATATTCTCCAACAGCAACCAGCAGAATTAGCTCTTCAGCAGCGGCGAAGAACTTACCAAGTACCTTTCCAGAAGCAACCAAGAACCGGACGTAGCTTTTCAGTAGCGCCGAAGAACCGCAAGTAACTATTCAGCAGCACCGAAGAACTTCCGCCTTCCGTATAAATTGTGCCTGCATGGCGCTGGCGCATGTCCATTGCAACATCCCAATATGGCCAAGAGAGGGGCCATCTCCCTTGCTAATCTCAACAAGGGTGGGGTCCATCCTCGCATCCCATTGGTCTGACGTCACTACTACTTCCACCAGGCGGAGCCACGCCCTTCTCTCTCATTGGTCCGCCAACCTCAAACTTCCGGAAGGAGCGGGGCTTAACTGCTCGGTCACGTCGTAATTGGTCTGATGTAACTTAGCCTTACTACTTTTGTTAATAGGGCTCGATCAGCTAACTTATTCTTTTGTTTAAATCGTGATGGACGTTCCTTACAGTTTACAGTTTCAAAGAAAACCAATTTTGTATTATTAGATCTCATTGCTTTCTTTAATGCGTGAAGTGTCCTAAAGGATTACACCGTTTAAAAATAATCAAAGGTTTTGGCATTTTGGTCAAATGATTGCTCTCAAAATTGTTTATTTTGAGTCAGATCGATTACAAACTTTAATTGCTTTCCATTCATCGAAAGTCATTGGGTACGAAATATTGCTCACGGTACATTTATTAAGTAAAAATTTCAGATTTAAATTGCAGCTATTCAGTCATACTTAGGAAGGTTTAAATACATGTTAATGATAAAAAAATTAAATAGTATTTTAGAGGATGTATGACTTATAAGAGATGCACTGATCGTTAGGTTTTTAATTGTTATTAATGGTTTTGTGAATGGACTGAATTATCATTTTCCAAATTGGGTGATATTTGTTTATTTCAGAATTTTTCTACGGCAGGTTTATACGAGGGTAAATTAGAAAGTATCCAGATAATGGCTTAATACTTTGATTTTATGAATATACAGGTTGTGATCAATAAGTTTACGATACCGTATATGCTTTAAAATTTTCTTGAGCTTTGGATAATTTCATTTTTAGTGTTAATTGAGCTTAAATATTTCAAAAATTCAACTGAAGTGTAAGTGTTTGTTGTTTTGGGTTTTAAGATAGACGCGTTTAGATTACTGTAATGATATTTAAGGTGATCTTTTAAAGTGAAAGGGTGTTGTACGAATTGAATGTTTGAACTTGAATTATCTATGATTTTATCGAACAGGCTACAATTCTTCCACGATCAGGTATAATTAACTTAACAACGCGCCTAGGATTACTTATTACTGAGAAAATTTAGATTGTGGTGGCGCCTAGAGACTATTTTTTCCGGATTGAATGTTGTTATTTGTTGTTTTATGGTAAGTACAATGTGTCCCAGTCTAAATTTCAAACTATTTTATCTCTCATATCGAATCCGCCCATTTCCACTGCAGTTAGCTTAGCAACCCGGTTACATTGATAAGCCTTCAAGGCGCCTACTGCGGTTTAATCGTGTAACAGTTTCTATTTGTGGATGCCTTTATTAAGTTCAACTTAAAGTTTTTCATAACTACACATCATAATAAATTTCATTTTTCACTGTTAACCTTCGACCCGTAGAGGGTGTTCTAACTTGTCACCTTCAAGACAGTTTCATAATATCTAATCTTCATATGGTTCTAGTTATTCTTTACTAAAATTAGGTTCCATAGTTGGCTTTGTGCGTTTTGTCAAATTGTTATATTAATAGCAGGATTATGTTTTCTAACGTGCCAACTTCTGGTTATCGTTACCTTAATGCAAGTTTTTGGATTTGTAAAATAATATATTTATATTATTTGTGTATATTTAGGCATGCGTAGAATTTTTTTCTTCCAATAATTAAATTTTAGTGGATATGTTGGTATTTTCTCCTTAGTGTATCTAATTACGAATTTATATTTTCATCGTCTATAATGGATATTTAGCCACATATTTTTTTTGTTTTGTGCACAACGCGAATCTTAGGTCTTCCAGTGCATATTGTATTTTAAGTTTACTTGCCTCTATAAGGTATGCAGCTGCTTTTAATTACATTTTTGTATTAATTTATTACATCTAATAGGGAAACTCCTTCCTTTGCATTAAAAAAATTGTACCGTATTAAATTGAATATAGATATGATTCTATTTCATGTTGAAGAAAGCGTGGTGAGTGAGGTCAAAATCGTGTGCGTATGGTATTTTTGATGCTGCAATATGTTATCTTGAAGAAGCTAGATGTACCTTTTGTTTTTGTGTCATTAAATATGGAAACAGGCAACGTTGAGCCTACTGTTTAGTTAGTTATGCCCGCTTTAGTGGCTACAACGTATTTGTGTGGGTTGCCCTGGGTAGACCATACATTACGTTTACCTTTACGTTATTGAAAAGTGCTGGAAATTAAGTTATCTTAACTGATGTTATGCCTTCTCGTATTGTCAAGAAATGAGGTTGGCGACAGTAATTCGTTTCGATGTAATATATTAACTTTATTTTGAATGTGAATATTAAAGTAAAGCTAGTCTAATATTGTTGTAATAAAAAGAAAACAGCTGGCTTTCGTTAATGTTTTCTAGGATAAAAACATTTGAGTACATAGCCTTACTTCAGTTGTATTTTATTGACATTGGTCAAGATAAACTTTGTTATTACACTGAAGTTATACAGTTTCATTCATCTTTCATTTTGAAATAATTCTACGTAAAGATGGTTTACATTATATGTATAGTTTATTAAGTTTACTATCCTAAAGCTTTGCTTATGCTGAAATTAATGAACAGATATTATTTTGCTTTATTAAATATACAAATAAATGCAGTTGCCATGTTTATTAAGATTACGTGTGGTATTAATGTACTACTTTCTCATATTTGTTGTATTTTAATTATTTAATCTACAAAATTGAGTGGCACCTGACTTGCTTAACTGATTACAGCTATGGATATTATATCTGTCTCCCTTACGACGTGATGCAAACTTACATTTTTTATATAAGCGAAAATTTTTCTTGGCTGTTGGCTTCCGATGGGAAGTTGAATTTTTATTTGTTATAGTTTGTTTTCATCGTTTTCCATATTTCATTAATTTGTCTAATCTAAAGCAATTCTTAAAGATGTCACCACTATTGAGGACAGTAACTGTAATTGTTATCAAAACGTACAGATTTATTTAAAATATAAATATAAAAATACACTATTTAGAACCAAAAAACTAAGTATTTTAATTAAAGTTTGAACAGTTCAAGAAATTATACAGTTTTAGTTCAGAAACGTTTTGTAACTTCGATTTTTCAAAAATAAATACGCTCAAGGTTTACCAAAGTTCGATAAACTCGTCACCAGGAGGTATCCACCAAGGTTCGATCAAAACGTTTCAAACTTTTTTAAAGCTACAACCTATCCAGGTGATTCAAAATATACGTTTTCAAATTTGTTTAATTCTTATTGACGTATCGTGCGATATGATATAACCAGTCCATTCTTTCTTAATCACCCGATACAGGCAACAAAGAATTACTTATGCCTGCACGAACGTTTTGTAGGTCTTGCAGGTAGAACTTATTAACTATTGAAC
The DNA here is from genome assembly GCA_036346205.1 of Vesta saturnalis. NCBI lineage: Eukaryota > Metazoa > Arthropoda > Insecta > Coleoptera > Lampyridae > Vesta > Vesta saturnalis. The sequence goes on along the minus strand of JARFJB010002265.1, from coordinate 4,107,951 downwards.
AATAAAGGATTAAAGCTTGTATATTACTGCAAAATGCATTTAACTAAGTCGCAGTTTAACATATTTTATTTAAAGACACAAAGTCTCAAGTTTTTTATACAACTGACAGATTTTATGTTTCATGTGAACATTGTCTTATTATATGCCATAACCTGTTTAAAACTGATATGTTCAATGGTAACGTTTAAGCGTTCTACGCTTCTTTGACCTTAACTTTAATATGAAATATTTAGAAATAATTAAATAATATAACATCTTTGATCACGACCAGAAAATGCAAAATGTTGCAAAGCGCGAACGACGTTCGCTTTAACAATATTTTAATAAAAATTTCGTTATCCTGCAATAAAACAATCCTTCGTTCGTATTAAATTGGCGTAACTCGCCAAACTCGAACAAATTGCATAATTCGCAACTTTGTACTCTTCTGAGCACATTTAAATGCAATTTTTTTCATTAGTGATGTTACGTTGCACCGGATCAAATTACTTACAGCAGCGAAGTCGCTCAAATGTAAAATTTCACGAATTTCTGTCTCGCGTAGTATGATCTCAGACTATACCAGCTTTGTTAGCCAACATATAAATTTGGTCCCTTTATCAATACACTGTTTGGATTTTCAATGTTTTTAATCAACTTTAGTTCTTTTACGGATTTTTGCACTGTCGTGTTTCTTCGAATTATTTGTATTTCATGGCGGTTGTAATTTAATTATTTATTGTTTCAATTTATTACATTTATTACCAATAACAAGACATTATTTATGAGTTTAATTATATTACTGTGAATAACAAAACATAGGAACGTTTCATTAAGATTATTTAATAAATGAATTTATCATTGTTATTTGTAACTAACCTAGCATCAACTAAAGAATACAAAAACTACTATTTCAGTGACTAGATCCTTACTATTGAATATTCAATAGCTTTCTAAAACGAGCAATGCGCTCACTTACCTTCATGAGTATCCCAACCCGTTTGTTAAGAGTTGCAAAAGTAATGAGCACTTGCATGTATATATTTTAAAGTGTTTTTAGAATAGTAGATACAATTAAAGAATGATGCTATGCTAATGCGGAAGTATATCATAATTATTTTTAAAAAGGCATAATTGAAAATTTTATTTTTCATATTCCCGAATTGCCATTATATGAACGAAAATGTTCAGGAAACATTTAAAGCTGTAGTGCAGCAAGAATGTAAATTCATAACCTCGTTTAATTTTAAAACTCCAGGTACATTAGCTCAATAATCATTTGAAAAAAAAATCAGCTTATGATAGCCATATATTTCTTATTCATCTGACCGACAAAAACCCATGTGGGATCTAGTTAACCACAAAAAATATCAAGAGGGTACATTAATATTTATTTTCGTGCGCTGTTAACACATTTTTTGGTGCGAGGCCGTTCTTTTTTAACCCGAGTCGTAGCCGAGAGATAAATTATAAGGCCGAGTAATAAAAATGTGACAGCGCACGTGTTGCGAACAAAATTATTTGTAATCGTTTAGTTAAAATTAGAAAAAAATTTAATTTTGAAATATTTGTTGACAAATGTCAAATTAAATACATAAAGAACAAAGTTCATATATTTAGTTAGTAACTATTACAAAATAGTATATTGTGTAACAAATGCAGAAAATTGCTAATTTCTCACGAGTTTGAAAAAGTTGCAATTCAAACGAGTGAGACATTAGCAGTTTTGCACGTGTTGCACACTATACTTTTTCTACAACCACACCATATAAAACTGTATATAATTTTATTTTCAAAGAAGTTTATTACTCATTTAAGTTTATATATGGAACAGTAGCATACTTATCTAAGAATTTCACATTAAAATTTTTAGTTATAGTTAACCGTAAAATTAGAACAATTTTGAATAACAATTTTTGGTGAATTACTTTTAGAAATATTTAAAGTATTAGATGTAGAGGTCTATGGTCCATCGCTAGATAATTCTGTAGTTGATGTTGGCGGAGAAACCGAATGTAGTATTTTGTTTGCAACATTCATTTTGGAGTACAAAGAGTCATCGACATAACCTTCGGCGACGCTGTTAGATTGCCAACCTCCATGGCGTTTCAATGTTAGCAGGTCAGCTCCTGCATTTGCTAACACGGTTGCCGAAGTTCGCCGGAATGTGTGCCCCGTGTACAATTCTGGATTCGGTAACTTTAAAAATGATGCAATTTCTAGAGGCCAAATTTGTTTATTCCTACCACTTGCCGTGTGCATTTTCCTTTTTGATAATTAAAAAAAAACGGTTTTCAGATATCTCAGAAGGACGCAAAGAAACATATTTCTTGCAGAGGTTATAAAAATTACCGGTAATTGTAAAACTTCTTGAAACTTTTGCTTTCGTGTCGTCTAATTTTATTAGTAAAGCAGAATTTAGATCTTCTATGTCATTTATTGTTAATTTCCACAATTCGACTCTTCGACATGCACCACTAATTGCAATGATCATTGCAACTTGCAATGATAAAAAATATTAAATATTTATTATTTATTATAATTGTGTGTTATTTAAAAGTACCTTTGTTGGTAGATATCGATCATGTGGGGCTTCTTGTAAAAATTGCCTTATTAGTTCCGATGTCAAAGTATGTGCTTTTTTGGCGGGATATCCTGTAGAGTTTCTCTTTAAAAAAGCATGTAATTTTGAATAAGTCGATATACTGATGACATGATTCATATTAATGGTAGATTTTAACATGGAATATATAGACCATAAAGCTTTTTTCACTTTTGACATTTCTTCAAAATAGACCATTACAATGTTTTCAGAAATACTTCTGGTTTTATTTTTTTTCTTCCAATCCATAAATTGTTTGTACACATTTTCGTATTTTCCTCTTGACGTAGAAGGTAGTAAATTCAACGACAATAAATTAACTTGTTCCCTGAGTTCTGGAGGTGTATCTATTTTCTATTTTTATATCAGAATTATCATTATCAGTATCCATTTTGTTGTAATTTCGTTTTAAAAATAATTTAGACAGGAAATGTTTGACGTTTAAAAAAAATAAACAGGCGACAGTCGCTCGCGAGCTCACGAGCCTTCGTTGATAATATATGTCTGAGCATATCTAAATATCGTTAGTATAGCGCAGTGGGTAGAGTCTCCGCTTCGTCTGTGAAAGGTCTCGGGTTCGATTCCCGACAACTCAGGTTTTCTTTTTCTTTTATTATATTATTTTATATTATAATATATTATTTTATTAATAATTACTAGCTTCAAAGTGCTAATTTTCGTTCTCGAAAATTTTTCTTTTTATTTTGGTGTGTAGATACTATATGGTGTGCCGGAAAGTACTTTTCGGCACAGAAATGTCACTTTCCGGTACGCTTATGTCAAATTTCTTGTTATTGTGAGAAATTATCAAGTTTACGAGTATAAAAATATGCAGAAAAGCGAGTTTTGAATAGTGGTTGTAGAAAAAATATATTTCACTGACAAATGACGATTTAGTGCATCCTTTATTAGATATTGCTCTGAATCTACTTTATATTGTGAGTAGCAGTATGAAGTTAAATGGGACATATCGTGGGCTTACTTTCCAAACCTCCTAAGTCATTTTTCGATAATTTTTCAGGAGACGATAAAAACGTCGTATTTTGAGATAATCTCTGTAAAAGCAGTTGGTTTCTATTTGGTTGATAATTTTATTGATAATGCATATAATTTCTAAAAAATTTATAAACAAAGTTGAAAATGAATAAGTATATGAGACATAGGAGGTTTCAGCATAGTATTTCTGGAATAATCACAGACTTAGTTGGTTTTGACTATTTTTTTGATAAAGTAAAAATAACACAAAATTAAACTTATTTTCTAATTAATCATGAATATAAGGCAATGTGTCATAAAATAGAGGAAAATCCAATGGTATGACATTTTTCAGCTGTTGAAGGATTTATTAATAGGAATTTGCTTCTTATATACTTGTTTGATAGTTCCACAACTACCACTGCAGCACGTGTTTTCTTCTCCAGGATGTTCCATTCTGACCATAATCCTATTTTATATTTTATCTGGAAGCTTGATGGAAAATACTGAAGAGCACATAAATTTGTAACGGTTGGATCTCCAGGCTTCGATCCTGGTCCTATCGAAGTGTAAAACTTAAGCTTTGAAAAATCTTTGAAGGTGTGTTGAAGGTATTCTCCTGGAATGGTGTTGGTTTTAATCTGGCTTCTTTAGCAGCAGACACAAAGTAGGCTGGACTATAGACCTCCTGTTTCGGAGTTTGCTCTCTATACAAGAATGCATGCTGTCGCATTCCATTTGTGTATGGCCAGCACGAGGAATTTTTGTGTTATGATGATGTTTATTTCATTAGCCAAATATAACAGAGGGCTTGTCGTATTCCTATTTTGGTATGAACACCCGTCGCTGTATACCTCTTCTCCAGACTTAATTTGAGCGTTAGCTTTCAAAAAATGATAAATTATTGATGCAAATTCATTAGCAGTTATTTCACCCTCTACCTCGTTCCAAATAAAACAATATGCGTCTTTTGTTTTGAGGTTATATAATGTAAAATTATGTACCACTAATTTTTTTTTGTAAGAAATTGAAGAAGCTTTCAACATTGGGCAAAGTAAAGTAGACTGCAGGTCCATTGTATAGACATGATGAGCGTTTTCTTTATCTTGCATCTTTTCCGACCTTGCAATATTTTTTCTGTCAATGTGATCTCGCTAGACCTTTTCAGAAGTGGTTCCTACCTTAAAACTTAAGCATAGATCACATTTGCCGTTTTTGGGACGAAAAAGGCTTAAGTTTAATTCAGCAAACTCTTCATGAAAGGATTTAATTCATTTAATTGGTTGAATTTCTCTTTCTGTACAGTATACCTTGTACTGATTATATAAGGACATCTTTGATTGCCAAATTGGCTCCAAATATAATTTTTTCGATGTAGCCCAACAGTAATGGGATTTCATTTTCGGAAGATCCTCGAAAAATGTCCTTAATTCTGCTTTCTTTTGTAAAAATCCTGCACCTTTTTCTTTCATGTAGTATTCTGATTTCTTTCCTTTCCTCATTTTTTTCCAGACTTTGACCAATTTCACAAAAACCAAGCACCAATCGACATTGTGCGACATACTCTTAAGCGCAATCCATCCTTCTTCAGGTGATACTGTGTTTGAACGATGCTATGTTTCATGTACTTGAGTTTTTTTATCCTTGGCAGGTACAACGTCAACAAAACTTTTCTTACTGGCCACATCACATTTTTCCAAAATTCTCGTATATCATGGTACTATCAGTCTCAGAAAACATTCGACATTGAAGTACCGTGTTTTGAGCACTTAATCTGCAGTTACAAGCTGATTTAAGTTTTCGTGGTGCTCGTTCCTTGTCGGTTACCCACTTTTCTTCCTCAGTTTTCCGTGTTCTTTTATAATTTTCTCCTTTTGGTCGCTTCATTTTATTCTGTTCTCTGTTCCACTTGTTCCTATCAGTTTTCCATTTTCTTTTTGTACAGGGTTCCCCATTTTAGACTATACAATTTAAAAGTCGAATAAAAACTTTCTTATCAAAGTAAATTAACTTTTTAATGGACTAATATGCAGCTTATTCTTTGGGATTTATGACTAAAGTAAATAACAATTCAAGTTTTAAAGATCATGTCTTCCAAATGCCCTCCTTCGACTTCAATGCATTTTTGAATTCTAAGTTCAAAATTTATCATCACTCGGCGAAGCAAATCTCCATTTATTCCTGCAATTTCATTTGGAATCTGCTCCTTCAGCTCCAGAATTGTTGCGGGACGACTTGCAAAAACTTTTTGCTTTAGGTATCTCCAGAGAAAAAAATTGGGGGCCGTTAAATCGGGAGATCTCGGGGGCCAATTCAAATTTCCAAATCGGGAAATTATACGGCCGTCAAAAAAATCTCGCAAAATTCTCATAGTGTTTCTGGCTGTGTGAGCCGTTGCTCCATCTTGCTTGAATAATATGGCGCCATTTAGTCCTCGTCTAATTAGTTCTGGGATAAGAAACGTTTGCAACATGTTTATGTAGCGTTCGGAATTAACTGTAACAGAACGGTTATTTTCATCCTCAAAAAAATAAGGACCGATAATTCCAAATGATGCTACACCGCAGCAAACAACGACTTTTGGACTGTGGAGGTTTGTGGTAAACAGTTCGTGAGGATTTTCTACTCCCCAGTATCTAAAGTTTTGCTTGTCAACAACACCGTCCAAATGAAAATTTGCTTCGTCGCTCATTAGCAAATTATGAATTTCTCCACGATGCTGATGTAAAAATTCTTCACAAAATGTCACCCTCGCTCCTTTGTCTAGATCACTGAGGTTATGCGCCATTTGATATTTATAGGGGTGAAATTTTATATCTTTATGCAAAATTCTGTGGATACTTCCCTTAGATATTCCTAGGGCAAGTGATTGCAGATTAGCCGATCTCTTAGGACTTCTTGTAAAGGCAGCTCTCACTCGTTCAATATTTTCAGGCGTACGCACCGTTCTTCGACGTCCAGGTTTTTTAATGTTTTGCACAGAGCCATTTTTACGCCGATGACGAACCCACGCCGCAATTGTAAAGCGTGTTGGTGCATCGCCCCTATTATTGTTTCCAAACTGCCGTCGAAATGCACCCCGAACTTCTTCAAATGAACCAGTTCTAATGTAGACTTCCACAGAAAACACACGCTCTTGAATCGAATAATTCATAATGCAATGAAAATTGTTAAACTGGAGCAATTATATCGTTTGCGTATAACGCATATTTGATAGAAACACTTAAGTCGTTGTTTATAGACAGGCGCCTCCTTGATCTTTAAAACTTGAATTGTTATTTACTTTAGTCATAAATCCCACAGAATAAGCTACATATTAGCCCATTAAAAAGTTAATTTACTTTGATTAGAAAGTTTTTATTCGACTTTTAAATTGTATAGTTTAATATGGGGAACCCAGTACAACTGTTTCCAATTACTTCTATGTTATTCTTATTTTGATTGTTTTGATAAGTATCTTCAGAGTCGCTGGTTTCTATTTCTTCACTATCACCATCATTTTTTTCTACTTAATTTTCATTATTCAATGCCATACTACCATTTTCTTTATCTTGATTTATATTACATTGTTCATGCACTACTGTCTCTCTAGTTTTGCAATTTTGACCATCACCCCAATAACTTTCTTGTAGCTTGTTTTCATAATCTAGCTCACTGTTTTCTACTTCCTGATCTGTAGGAACTTCTATACAAAATTCTCGTTCACTAACTGTTTGTAACTCAGCAAGTTCCAGGAATGAATTTTGACTTGGGGAACTTCATTTTCAATTAGTAGGTCTGTAGATAGAATGTTGTAAGCTGTCTTCTTTTCTTAAATTTTCTGATTCTGAACGGCAAGTGCAGCAATAATTTTACGTCTTGATGTTCCAGGAGGCATCGACTGAAATGGTAATTGAATTGTTTAGTATTTTTTATGTGTAGTGATTAAAGTTACAGTGCTCATTCAAAAATGGTTTAACTCAAGCGCCGATATGGGTACTTTGATATATGGATGGATTTGCAACGTCGCAAAGTATCATAGTGTAATGAATATAAATTTATAATAATTATCTTAATATTATGATTGTTAAATTCTTTATCAAAAGCTTCTAAGTCCGTCAAAAATGCTCCGTCAGTTAATAATGTGCGGTTTCAAAACCTTCTAAGTCAAATCATTATAAAAAACAATCTGCAAGAGCCTAATTATATTGTAACTAAATACCAAATAAGCAAATTACAATCTACCTACCTTACTAATGTCCAAATAACCAATGTTTTTAATTAACACTTTCTAAAAACTTTTAAAGTCTTAAAAAACGGGCTCACTAACATTAACCTCAACAACACAATACATTTAACTAGACATATGAGGTTTTGTTCTGATAAATAAATTTCCGTAGACTTAGGAGGTTATAACATTTTCCAACAGATGCCTATACAAACATCATAGACTTCAGGGTCACAGAGTATAATGCTTTGAAAACGAAAGCTTCAAAACCTAAAAAGTCCTAATTTTCATACTTAGGAGGTTTTGAAGGTAAGCCGACGATATTCCTCTTACTATCTTGCAAATTTTACAATAACATTATTTTATTTCTTTTATCGTCATACTACTAATTATATAACCATTTTGCTTGTATTTCATTTTCTTGCTTAGTTTATTTATTGTTATAAATCGTTCTTTTCATAACGACGATTATTCTTAAAAGTAAATTCGCAATAAGTATCGCAGAGGATTCTTAAAATGTACGGCTTTCCGGCTGAACTTACCGAAAACAGCCGGTGTACGTAGTACGACGAATTGTAACTAAAATAATATTTCAAATACCTTGCATTTACTATAAATTATAATTCATGTTCGATAACTAATGTCATAAGGCTGCGATCTAAATTTATCGATAAGACTTTACAGGCTAGATGGTAAAAATCTGGATAATCGCGAAAAACAGCATACCCAATACAATTATACTTTTATTAGTATCTAAAAATGATTTACGAGGGATGTACAGTATTTAATGTCTCTAGCATAGAATACATTATTTTTCAACATAATCCTCTTGAACGTGAAGACACTTATTCCACCTATGTTCAAGTGTAGCAACACCTTTCTTGAAAAATTCGGAGTCTTGATCACAGAATAAGTCCTGCACTGCTGCTACAACTGCGTTATTGCTCTCGAATTTTGTTCCCCGAAGACTCCCCTGTTGCTTTGGAAATAAATAAAAATCACTAGGAGCTAAGGCAGAAGAGTAGGGTGCATGCTTCATAACTTCAAACCCAGCGTCATGAATTGCATTAATAGAAATAAGGCTTTTATGAACTGGGGCGTTTTCTTGCTGAAACAGAATTCCGTATGACAGTTTTCCTCTTCTTTTTTGTTTAGTGCAACAACGAAATAATGCTGCATAATATTGACCAGAGATTGTGTGGCCACTTTCCAAATCTACCAGTAGAATCCCTTCCGCATCCCAAAAAACTGTAGCCATTATCTTGCCCGCTGAAACCTATACACGAAATTTGCGTGGAGGGGGAGATCCTGGATGACGCCACTCCATACTTTGTTGTTTGCACTCGGGATCGAAGTGATGAACCCAAGTTTCATCAACCGCAACATAGCGATCTAGAAAACATTTAGGATTACGATTAAACAAGGCTAAATTGGCTATTGAAGAAGTGACTCTCAAACGCTTTTGTTCGGGCGTCAATATTCGGGGTACCCATCTTGCTGACACTTTATGATGCCCTAAATAGTCCTTTATTATGGTCTTGCTGTAAATCTACGATCTTCTCTATTCATGTCATTCACAAAATCAATGTTTTCTTGAGTACATGCAGAATGCGGCTTACCAGCACCGTTTGCATGTTCGCAGGTTGTTCTGCCACATTTGAACGCTCGAGACCAATTTTTTTCTGCTTGATAGGAAGGAGTAAAATCTCCAAGTACGCCAACCATATCTGTATAAATTTCTTTAGATGTTACACCTTTCTTTTGTAGGTACTTGATGAAAGCATGAAGATTCACTTTGTCCCATTTCCCAAAATCTTCGTGTAACAACAACTTTCAACTTGTACAACTTTGACACTATTAAAGCGCGACTAACCCCAAATTTGGCAGTTTCTTTGTCATTAAAATAACAAAACAAGTGCGGTTACTAGGGTTAACACATTTCAAAGCCATCTATGCTGGGGACAACAAATACTGTACATCCTTCGTACGTTATTTTTTTTTTCAAAATTTACAATGCTACAACATTAACAATATGCATTTGTCTGGATTGACAGCATTAACCTGTAAAAGAGATATACTACAATCAGCAATAATCTCTATATGAAAATTAATTTACATTAGTGTGTCCCGAAAATTTTTTTTTTGTTTTCCTTAACTGAATTTTAAAAATAAAACAAAACGATATCTTTAGGTTTGTACCGATCTTCAAAGTTTAGAAAAATTATCATTTTTCTGCTCCTCATCTAAATATAAAACAATATTTACTTTTGTTTCTATTTAGCTGTAATACATACACGACGTTTTGCTTTGCATGCAATATGTTCCGAGCGACATCGAATTTAACAGGTTTCAACCTGTAATTTCTCTCAAGTTGCGACTTATTTTAAGGACTTTCTTAATTAGATTCGCGAGTGTTTTCTTCGTAACTAAAGTAATTTTGTATGCGATAAGAGTACAGTTTCGATTATTAGTGTTAAAAGCGGAGTTTGTGATTTTTAAATAATGAATTCGAGGCGCAATGAGACTAATTATGCTATTGTGGGACATTACAAAGAACTTGGCGATCGGCAGCTACCAATTATAAAGGACGTCATTTATTTTAATTCTCAAGAACGAACTGAAACAAGTATAATAGAAAGGATCCGTCCAATTCTATATATATATATATATATATATATATATATATATATATATATAGTGTGTGTGTGTGTGTGTGGTGTGTCGTGTGCGTGTGCGTGTGCGTGTGCGTGTGCGTGTGCGTGTGCGTGTGCGTGTGCGTGTGCGTGTGCGTGTGCGTGTGCGTGTGCGTGTGCGTGTGCGTGCGTGCGCGTGCGTGCGTGCGTGCGTGCGTGCGTGCGTGCGTGCGTGCGTGCGTGCGTGCGTGCGTGCGTGCGTGCGTGCGTGCGTGCGTGCGTGCGTGCGTGCGTGCGTGTGTGTGTGATTATTTTGAAAAGTACCTCAATTTGAAAAGATATCCCAAAAGCAAACGAAATGATAATTTTAAAAACAAACTGAAGTGTTTTTTGGAGAAGCTTTTTGACGTTGCTGCTTGTAAATGCACCTCATTTGAATCTGTTCGTGTTTAAAACTTAAGAAAGTTCCCATCAATGAGAGAAGTCTTTTGTGTCAAAGAAATGACAGAAAAATGGTTATGAGCGGTGTTGATAAAAAAGAAACCGACTCTGTATAGGCAAATTGTGATGAAGATTCAGTGCGTGTGCGATCTTCCCAAGAAAATAAAACAGAGGCCTCCCCGATGAACACCCCCTCGATAGAGACATCATCGACTTCAATAGCGAATCGGAATACTTTGCCATTGCCAACAGTTGCTAAGGTCTGTGATAGATACGGCTTATCAACGCGATCTGCTGCTGTATCTAAAGCACGGAGAGAAGCTTCAAAAGATATTGGGAGGTATTGTTATAAAAAGTATTTACTTAGATGGACGAAAAGACAACACTCTGATAAATGAGAAAATAGGGATCGTTACCACCGCAAAGAAGTTTCAGAAGAGTGCATCTCCAATTAAGCAGAACCTGGATCAATTTATCTGGGACACACTACGAGGCACTGCGAAGGGAATTCTTATTTCGATCACAACTTTATTAGAGGACCAAGGTTGAAATTTAGATGACATGATTTGCGTTGGATGTTATGGAACTGCAACTAACATCGAATGGAAGGGTGGCGTGATTCAATATTTAGAGGAGTACTTGGAAAAACCGTTACAATGGTGTATTTGCATGCTTCATGCATTTATTCTTGACCTTAGGGTCTTAGAGAATATCCTGGGCCTATTGGAAAACAATTAGCTGGTTGCGAAAATAAAACCACAGTGTCTTTTTGTGCGGTGGCTGGTAATCTGTCGGACATTGTGTTCGATGAAGTAGGGATCAAAAATATCTTTATGAGATATGTCAAGCTGTATCAACTGGTTCCTGTCCTCCTGAGCTGGCAATCAGTCAACCTGTCTTACTTCCGCTAATCGTATATTCAGACTTTACATAAGTACTCTTAATCCATCAAAGAATTATACGAGAATTATACGAGAAGTATACGCTCCGATTTGGTTCCTAATCAAGCAAAAGTCTTTTAAAGGACGGAGCCAAACATATTTTTCAAATGATCATGCATTCTCGATTTTTATCAGAAAATCTGATATCTGTTGTGGATTCTGTTATTGAAAGAAATCCTTTTTTGTGCACCCAGAAAACCTACTTGTCAGTATGTTGTTTGATGGTAGAGACCACATTCGCGAGCTGGCATTGCGAAGAATTATAAAAGCTAGAGAAGCTGAAACGGTTATAAAGTTACAATAAAGTTTTTAAAATAGGGTTTGGAGAAATGTGAGATGCGAATATTAAATTGCTTTTGTGTTGCGTTTCTGATAACTTTAGTGAGAGGCACAGTTGGAAATGGGGTGCCGCAAGTGTTTCTTCATAAAGTTTACCGGTTCGTTTTAGTTAAGATTTGTCATTGTATAAGGAGGAGAATTCATTTGAGCTACAATGTTTTATGTGATTAACGTTTATTCATCCAGTTATACAGTTATTATAGAGTTACAAGCGGATGAACGCATTTGTTTTATATTTGTATGTTTCAAGCGATTAAATTTTATAACAAACTGCTTTCATTCGTTCATTGAACGATTTATTATTTTCTTTTGGTGTTTCCTTGTATGTAAATTGTATTCAAAATTTCATGTTGCAAGACTGATAACTTTAAATGATCCAAATTAATTCTCGTATTTTTGAGATTTAATAAGCAACTTTATACTAAAAATTTAAAATAACGTTATATTTAGAGGAAGTCGATCTTGCAAGATTAATTCCGTTTAAGATAGTATTACCTAACATTTCCAATTATAAGTTCAAGGGGTTAGGCATTTGAACTGACGCTGGTGTATGTTGTGTGTATTATTATTTACATTGATTTACTTAATATATTGATATTATAACGAATCTATAAACATTATTTGTAACCTCATCCCTGACCGCAGTGCAAAGCTGTTAAGACGGAATTTGAAAATTCAGAATTTAAATATAATACAATTTAAGTCAGGCTTAGTTTTGTTTACCGAATGTTGCTTGTTTTGAAATTAATTCAATGGTAAATTCACGATCTGAAGTGAATTTTTAATAGAGCATTTGTTTAACGGAACAAATTAAGAGAGTTGTTCATTAGCGATTATTTAGCTTTGTGGTTGTTTTCTTTTAAAGTAATTTATGATAAAGTTTTGTTAGATAACTAATTTGTTCACGTATGTATTAACTTTTCAATAATTAGCGAAAGATTTAGTGTTTGGTTATGTAAGTGGCTATTTTATAAATTTTTACAGGTAGAGATCCCGGACCTTAACTAGCGTGCACGTCGAGTTGAAGGCCGCGTAAGGTAAGTGAGTATTTGTCTGTTTAGCTCACTGTACTTTGCGTACCCCCAGGTGTGCACTCGCGATTTTGTTTTAACTACAGTCTGGCGCATATTATTAAGACGATTTGACTACTTTTTTTAAAGTGTGACAACCCCGATCTACGGCTGAGGGTAATACGGAAAGCCACTCTAAATATTAAAATTCTGTAACAACCTCACAACCCATATATCTCACCTGTTACAATTTGTTAGACAAATTTGAAGAAGTACGTCTACAGGGAGCTAGCGTTGTCATAGAATACTGATACGGAGAGATAACCGTATATGCAGCTTATTGCCCTCCAAATTATCCTGCAGATAAGCAAAACTTTATAAATTACTTCACACAGTTTGGACATAGATTTATAGTAGGTGGTGACTTCAATGCGAAGGGCTCCAACTGGAAATCCAGACTATCAGCCCCCGGGAGAAGTAAAATATTATACTCGATAACTAACGAACTACATCTGAATCATCTTTCCATACATAAACCGACATACTGACCGACAAGCTACCAGACTGTCTGGACTTCTTCGTTACTAAAGGGTTTACTCCAGAATCCATGGATCTAGAACGAAGTAATGATTTAATATATGACTACTCTCCAGTGATAGCAACAATCTATTCGGGTTTAAAAGAAAAGGAGATGATAAAACTTTACTGTGTGCTGTGAAACCAATTGAATTTGAAACGTCAATTTTCTTTACATTTGTCGTTGAATGTTTAGTGTTTAAAAATAAATGCTGAATAAAATTTGCGCAAAATACATTGGAAAAATTGTTACCAGATAAGTCTAAATCCCAGCATGAAAAAGAAGCGGCCTCTGCAAAATAACATACAAGGAATGTCCGAAAATATTTTACTTGTTTACTTGTCAAAAGTATAAATCATCTACTACATGGAGAACCTATTCGACGCTGAGATCATGCTTAGATATACATAAAAAGATCATCTCAAGGTTACACACCAAAGAAATCTCAAATTTTAGAAGAAGATGATATTCGTAAATTTACTCAAGAAGCAAATCATTCAAAATAAAAAGTAAACCTGAATTTTACATATTTATGTCATAACTTTATATCTGATAAATTTTTAGGTTATCTTGATAATGGGCCATAATGGTGCCTGTAGGCGTGAAGAATTGACGAATTTGTCTATTGAGGATGTTGTATATAAATCCGACTCCACGATGGTGTCCTTACCTAAAACGGAAAACAATGTATCCAGGCAATTTTTATGACAGATCAGCACTGGATTGATTTAATTAAAAAATATGCTAACCTCGGACCGAAGAAAGTTAGACATAAACGATTTTTTTAGCTGTCCGTAATGACTTGTGTTAATTCGCCAATCGGTATCAATACTATAGGGAAAGTGCCAAAGGATATTGCAACTTTGCTTAAACTGTCAAAGCTAGAACTTTTTACGGGACATTGCTTCAAAAGGTCAAGTGCGACACATTTAGCTAATCATGGTTGTGACTCGCTGACAATTAAACGCCATGGAGGTTGGAAATCTTCCAATATTCGGCTGCTGCCGAAGGCTATGTCGAAGCTTCTTTGAAGAAAGAAATTGAAGTCTCAGAAATGATTGGATCTAAGCAAACCCATTTAGCCTTAGCTGGATGTTCCACCAATTCAGAAAAACAGCCTGATTATGGCACAAATAGATACATTCCTGTGATAGGCAACAGCAATATTGTCACAGATCAGAATTTACGTGGTGTAAATATAAATTCCCGAGATACATCACATGTAACTGTTAACGTATATAAAATAATTGTACTTTTCAAAGTAATAACTTCTTGTTCATTATTATCTATTTTGCTTTTTAAGATGTTAAGTGCTTGACTGAAGTATGACAGCGCGGTGCTATCAACATCAATACAATAAATTTTACTATTATATTCTCTCACGCGACCTTGTTATTACTGCACTCAAATTACGTTATATATATATATATATATATATATATATATATATATATATATATATATCTTCTAAACGCAAAGTAGAAAAAAGCAATTACACAATAATTATGATTGATTCTATATCACTAAAGTCTATGTAAAATCTGTTCAATTGCACGTGATCAAATTTCATGACGTCAAATTTAAACAGTGTTGTCTATGTTTGTTTACATTTCAACATTCAATAGAAAGGTTATTATTAAAATTCTTTGTTTTTTTCAAACTTATGTTGATAAATTTCATAATCAAAACTAATAATTTTGTACCAAGATTCTAATAAATGCCCCAGACTTATGAAAATCGACCATCCGAATATATACATTGATAGTAGGGGAACGCCGTTTCTGTCTCCCGACTATTGTCCTATTTTATACAAAAAATTATTTAAAAATGTTAAAATAGCATTCTTTTACAAATGATTTATCAATGGATACATTATAAAAAAAACATATTGCTGAAGGTGTTTACAAAATCACTTAGAAATCAAGATGTACCTAAAATAATGCCGCATCGAGACCAACTAAAATATTAATGTAATCAGAATAAATTATAGACTAAGATGTGATGTTATA
Source organism: Vesta saturnalis (assembly GCA_036346205.1). Taxonomy (NCBI): domain Eukaryota; kingdom Metazoa; phylum Arthropoda; class Insecta; order Coleoptera; family Lampyridae; genus Vesta; species Vesta saturnalis. The sequence continues at coordinate 4,092,238 of JARFJB010002265.1, read as the reverse complement.
TTGTATTAAACTAAATTATCCTTAATTAATTACTTAATATTAGATATCAACATCGCTTTCAGAAATTAAACAAGACAAATGGCAACGTGGATTATTTTGAAAGAATTCCGCCAAATCGCTCCAACGAAATTCACTAGAACTCACTGTGTTTGTAATACGGATGTATAATTCGTACGTTGGTATAATAAAACGTCATTCTGACGACATAGATCACGTGGTCTTGAAAAGGGTTTACGTAGTCTATAGTAAGTTGTAGAATCCTACAATAATGAGTGTTTTCTATGTTAGATGTAAGAGGTCGCTTATTGTGTATGTGTGAGCATTATTATTAAGAATTGTTGATGTGTTTTTGTATACAAAATTTAATTGGTAATTAAATTGTTTATTGAATCCATTAATTTCTAAACCATATCAACGTATTCAATGTAATATTTGTAAATGTAGTTTAGGTGCGGAATGATGCTTTCATAATATGCGATAGTAACAAAAGCATTAACACAATTTTGATGAAATAAAAACGTCATGCTTTTTGAATATTTTTAAAAATGTTATTCTTAATTAAAACAACACAAACACATGGTGTATTATTCGAGCTAAAACCTATGGTGCTTCATTGCCATTGTCATACCATGACGCGTTTTTCGCTCTTGCACTATGTCAGAATACAAATAATTTTATACTTACATTTAATTATTTACCCAAATACAGTTTATTGAGAGAGTTACAAAATTATCAGTTAATTGAAATTTCATTTATTATAGAAAAATTATAACTAGTTAATAAATGCCATCTACTTTTTTGTGATGCCTTCTTTTTGAGGTTCTGGTACGCCTTTTACTTTCACCTTTCACTATTAGAGCTTCTGTGCACGATATCTGTATCTAATTTTCTGTGATGCGTTCTTCTTCTGCTCGATCGGCTACGCCGTCTACTTGCACTTTCACCCCTCTCTCTTCTAGAGATTCTGTGCACGAAATCTCTATATAATTATTGAGAACACAACCAAAATTTAGATGTCTCGATGCACATTGAGCCAGACTTCGGAAAGATTCTCGGCCACCATCATCCATGACTCGTCATACTGCTGCATCTTGATTAATATGTTCGATCATTTTTAAATTCGGATTATTTAGTTTAAAGGTGAAACGTATAAAAGTTAACACCTTATCCTTATCCTTTAGATTTACTAGTAGTCAATGTCTATTAGTAAATCTACAGGCATAACCATAGATAAGTGAGGGGATAGATTTACGACTCCTACAATTCGCGCCGTTTTAGTAAATTAGTTGTATATTGCGTCACCTGAGCGCTAATGAAGTACAGGCGGGAATTTTAAAAATTCATATTCAAATGCTTTATTGTGAATGTATAAGAACTGGCCCGTTTGCACCATCTGAGTTTAAAATAGAGGTGGTGCAAATGGGTCTAGAAGTATTAAAACATTTAACTTCCATAATATTGTATTTACTAACATAAGTAGGTATATCAATTGTAATATACAATTTTTTTTACATCAGGATAATTAAAAAGTGTCTAACTACAATTTTTATTTACTTACACTAAATTCGTCAAAAGTAAATTAACATTATAAAGGTAACAAAATTTAATCTATTCAAACTCGTATTTATATTTATTTATACAATACTATGTTTATAAAATAATAAATTTGACATACACATATAAGTAATAATCATTTTACACCAATTCAATGAACTGATTTATCGCCTTTAAGTTCAATATTCCGTAGAAGCAATTGCTTATGCAGTGTTATTGCAAAAATAAATCTGATTTTGACAGGGAGGTAGACCAAAAGAATTTAGTTTTGAATTATCCATGTCGTTCAACTAAAAAAAAAACAAATATGCGTTAAACTGTTGGGTTTGCAAATCATAACCCTCTTGTACATAAAACTGCTCACTTGAATTTGGATCACATAAAGAAACCCTAAAGTAATTTTGAAAAAGTTTACCACATTGAACTCATTTGTGAGATGGTAGTATACACCGCGTACCGTATTCCCATTCAACATTATGTGGCCCGCTTTAGTTTGCTTTATGCCTGATACACGGAGTTAGTATTTACACTCGGTGCTATTTGGTATTTAATTTTTAATCATTAAAGTTTTCTACCTCACATTAATCCTTGCTATACTGTTTCGCAAGAAGTTCTTTGCACCAAGCTACTTACATAAATTTAGTAGGCGCATACGCTACTTAAGAATTTCAATTAAAATGGGGTTAACATTTAACTTTTGTTATCAATAATAAATGAACCCATTTGATCGTCAACAGGAATATTACATTCGGTTAATAAATATCAACGTTTTCAAAAACAATTGGAAAATGTCTGTTAAACTAAGTATTTTCCTGAACATAAAATTAGAAACACATTGCACACACGACGTTATAATTATAATTCCAATCAGGTAGTCGTAGTTTGAAAAAATTCACCGTTTAAAGTTGCGTTAAATTCACCACAGGTCAAATTTGACCGTCCGAATTAACCACAACAAGCGTTAAAAACGATTTAACTCTCTAATTTTTAATTTATCCAATAATAAAGCGCAGAATCCTTAACCCCAGATGAGACGAGTTACAATACACCATATTTTTTGTTTCAGGATTATGATCCTTACGATTAAAATTCATTCAATGAAAGATTTAAATACTTTAACGCAGTAGCTTTAATAACGGAAGATTGTTAATTTGGAAACGGATGAAAGCAATATGGTTATATTACATAAAAGACGAACGTAATTCCTTTCACATTAAATAATTTTTATTTATTGAAATCAACGCCAATTATCTTATACTTTACGTTTTTGTCGCTTTCTGTTTACGTAGTGGTCCCCAGCTGCCAAAATCTATCTTCTTCGCCTTTACACAGAATCGTGCACTGCAATATTATTCTCCAAGTCTCTTTACTAACTAAAATTGTTTAGCTTACGATGGGGATCTTGGACAAAAGGTGATTTTATTTGACATATAAAGCTGAGATGGGAAACTGTTTTATAAGCTGTACTCGACAACGCTGGGTCAACGAAGATTTGTATCAGTTCAACAATGTACTCACTTAAGGATTAAACACTATTTCCTTACATAATCTCAATTAGTTTGTAAATAATTTTGAATTTTGTTTCACCTTGTTATATGTCAACACACAATGCCGCCATCGCTGCACGGGCCACTTCACTATTTTATAATCGACCCTGCGCAATTAGCAGGTGTCAGTTATGTTATGTTAAAGTTTCTTCTATTAATTTTCACTGCTTTCAATGAATATCTGTGATTAATCACTACCCTTTTTTATGTACGCAATACAGATATTCTTATATCTGTTATTTATTGCATAACTATTTCAATAATTAGCTCACTTCAAAAGGCGTAATTTCGCTTACAGATACTAGTACCAAATGGTTTCCTTTTGGAGGTTAGTTTAATCTATAAAAAAAATTATTCTGTCCCGTGTTTAAACAGGGAGTTTGGTATAAAATGGAGTTAAATTCAAAAGTCAACCCAATCGTGTTTATGCCCTATTTTTGTTGAACCTTAAAGGATAATACTGATTCGGGCAATCCAACATGTAAGTGCATGAACTCTTCGGTATGAATACTGCATAACTAAGTCTAAGGTAACAGTCAAGCAAAAAGAGTAAATAAAGGGCAAATACGTCAATTAGTACAAGAATTAATCATTCATTAATCAGCTATTAAAACTGTATTTCTGGTAAAGGTCTGGTTCCAGGGTTTTCTGCGGGTTTTAACCTTCTAGGTAGGTATTCCTAGTATACTAGTGAGGTTTTTGTAGTGGTAAGTTATCCTAACTAACTAATGATAATATTATTAATAAACAGATTTTTTTTCACAAAGTTGTTGAACTAATATACCATTACTGAGGTAATACAGTAGATATATATAGGTATCCTCATTTTTCACATAATTTATTAGTACATTTTGAGAAGTCGACTAGGTTAGTTTGTTTCAAATAGTCGATAATGGATATTTCAAAAACGAAAACTAATGACTAGTCGACTAATGTATTAAAAAAACTAAGCTTATCGCAAATCACACAGTTAATTTCTAGTCTAAATCACATATATGAGCATACACTAATACTATTTCTACATACAGGTAACGATACAAAGTGGTCAAAATAATGTACGTTACGATGATCACAACTAATAGGGGTAGATATACCAGGCAGGCCTAGTTTTTGTACCTTTTTAATCTTAGCATCCATGGGTACGGTTTCATGTGGAGATACAGTGCATGTACAGTTTGGAAGTAAGGTAAGACATCCTAAAAATACAAAACCGTTTAGTAGTTTAAAATGATTTACCGTTAGATGTCATGCATTAAAAAAACAGTATTATTTGTACCGTAAATCGCACAAACCTAAGGAAGTGCAAATTTAAAATTGTTCTGTTGTAGGTATTACAAGGTCAATCCACGATAGGTGCCGAGTAAACTTACTACAATAAGCGGGTTGCCGATTAAACTCGTCGGTTTTACTCAGATATGAAATATATAAAATGTTGCTCGGGTGTGCTCCCTTAATTTTAATTAATTACCTTCGTGTACAAAATAAGCCTTTGTTTACTCCTAATATAACAATTTTTTTTTGCAAAAGGACAACCGTGAACCGATTTTAGAAATTTAGATCTTGAATGGAATATAAGCCATACGGTAACTGTATATATTGTAATGGCTAAATTGAATAAATAAGCGAATATGGGGCTATAAGTTAATATTAATTATAATAAGGGGATAGGGATCAAAGGTATTTAGTTTGGAAAATTAAATTTATATTTAGATGTGAATGTGTGTATAAGATTTACACTTTATAAAATTATTACAACTGTATAAAATTTATCCTGAATAGAATTTACTTCCAACGCATGCGTTGTAATGTAATTAAGTGAATTTAATAATGTCAAAATTGTCAAATAATTTGGAAATTTACTGTTTATGTTCAACAATGAAAATAATTTAAAATTTTGTTGGCTTTACAAGTGTTTACACAAGTAATTGTTTGAAATTCTATACCAATACCTATATCTAATGAATAATAAATTGCAGGAAATTACCAAATAAATGTCCACAATAAAAAGGGTTATAAACAAAAAATTGTGACTCGCATATATTATCCTCAATGCAAATTGATGTCTTCGAGTAGTTCCAAATTGATGCAGGCACTTTCCACTCGATTCTGGTTGTTACCATACACCCATATGCAGCTAACCGGTACTTGGATTGTCGATGACAGCAACTTCAAAAACTAATGATGTTTCTTTCCAAATCGGCAACACTCCAGTCACTTATTTTAATTTGGTAAACTTGTTTATTTAGATAGATTAAAACTTAATGATTGTTATCGGTTTAAAAAGAAATGTTTAAATGTTGTCCAAAATTTTGTTATTGTCACTTTTATTTTTAGATGCCGGATCAAATTTATTTTATTTAAAAGAAATTGTACGCAGAAATAAAACACCAATAACCAAATAAATGTGCTTTTAATTTGGTAGAACGGAATTAAATTAAATATGATAACACGAAAAATTCTTAACAAAAACGTAACACAAATTAACTCGTACAATAATTTTCCGAAAACGAGCAGGTATCGGAGACCGAACTATTTTATTTAATCGCCGGTATAAAAACAATTGCTCTCGAATTATTTTTTTCGTAAATGTAACTTTCTTTACGATGATTAAATTAGGTTATGAAAACTTACTTTTTTACACAAATGCACAACACTGCTTTAACCTTATTTTAAACTTTAACAAAAACTAGAGAGAGCTTAGCATTTCCAGGGCAATTCCTTTTATACCTTTTTGGTTGTTACTAAAAATTCAATTTTTTTTCAGCCATATTACCTAAGTAACTAAGGCTCTGATTGGTCGAAACATTTACAAATTTGGACTAAAATGGAAATTTGGCCATAACTTTCTTATACATTAACGAATTTAAAAACTAACAACAGAAATGAAAACTACATAAAATTTCGAACAAAAAGACACCTAACAAGCTATGGTTCCTAAAATTAATATACGAAATCACTTGATCTACATTGAATATGCTTATAACTATTTAAACTTACAAGCTACACTTAATCTAATTACATAAACGGAATTCTGAGAAAATTTTACATAAGAAAACATACTTTTAGTGTTAGAAATATTGAATTTGAAGAAATTTTAAGTTTAAGTAAAAATATTCTAAATTCACCTCATATTTAACACAATTTTGCGGTGAAACGCAATGTATCCTTATAAAAACTGTGAGATACTGTGAAAGAACTCCTATTAATTGCTTTAAGAGCATAATTAAAGCTTAATAACATGAAAAAACTATAAAATTATGGAAAAAACCTAGAAATTATAACCTAACCAAACTTAAATCTAAAATTGGAAATAACTCATATTTAAAAATATTTTCAACACTCAAAATGTTATGTTAGAGGTTTGTAATGCTTGTCTTTATTATTTTCACTATTTATTTCTAATGCATTAAGTCATATAGTGTTGCATTAAAAAAGTCTCTTCGTCTAACACACTTATTGAAATTTTCATAATAAAACTGTATATCACCATGAATGTCTTTATGCTAAATTGTTCTATGCATTGTTCTTTCTGTTAAACTTAAATCACAATGTTCGTCACTGAATTGCTTCCAGAAATATGTGCGAAAAATGTCTAAAATGTCCATATTATAACCCTTTTATGAAATTTTTACATTTCCTGCTTTCAAAAACTATTTATACAGTATCCTCAACATAATCCTAACTATACAGTTTATGTTTAAACACCTATAAAGTGTTCACTTGCCAAAATACCCTCGGAAAATTGAGTTTTATTGAAATAAATGAAATGCTAAATTGACTTTACGAAAATAGGTGTATTTAACATTCTTGACATTTTTGTCGGTAGCACAATGCTTTTTATGATGAAACCAAACTATGTAAATAATATTCAGACTAATTTATACAAAACAAATCTATTTTAACCACATCGTGAACCAGATTTCTATAAAACAATGCCTCGCACATGTATCGAGCTTGAAATCACCCCTTTTTATTACCAAATTGTCATTTAAACTGTACGATCCTTCTTTTACTTCTTTCTGAACATCTCAATATATATATATATATATATATATATATATATATATATATATATATATATACCAGATACTGTTATTGGGAAGGTGTTCATTGTTTTCATCTGGATACAGCATAGCACAAGCAGGTATAATTTTATTTTGCAATAACTGCAAATACAGAGCCGAAGTTAAATTGCCATTGATGAAAAAGGGACCGATAATATAACCCCCTAGAATGCCAACCCAAACATTAACCTTTTGGGGGTACTGCGTATGGTGCTCCATAAACCAAAAAGGATTTTCCGATGACCAATATCTGCAATTATGTCTGTTTACTTCACCGGTAAGACCAAAGGTAGCTTCGTCAGAGAAAAGAATATTGTTGACGAAATTTGCATTATTATTGCAAATATTTGACATTTCTTCACAAAATTGTAGTCTCCTATCAAAATCATCTTCCGTCAACTCGTGTAGAAGTTGTACCTTATAAGGTTTATACTTTTCACCTTTTAAAATTGAAACAACCGATGACTGTGAAATATTGTGATTGGCCGCTAATTGATTGGTTGATAAATGGGAATCTTCAGATACGGCCAATAAAACATTCAGTTTTTTATCATCCCTTTTCGCTTTTCTAGGTCTACCACTCCTTGGCAAATCTTTAACACTACCGGTTTGTTCAAAGCGTTTTAAGGTTTTACCAACAACGGATTTAGAAATTGGATTTCTGTTTGGATGCGTGTCATTAAATAAATTACAAGCCTTTTGGTAAACTTCTGCGTCTATTTCCATAACCCAGCATCATAAGTATTTCAATTCTTTCACGTTCACTTAAACTCGCCATTGCTAATATTAACAGCAACAAATTGCACAATTGAAATATGTCAACTATTTGACATAAACAATAACCACTGATAAAGTTACCTCGCTCGAGTTTGTTTATCGCCTCGCTTTTGTCTATCTAGATGAATTCTGCTAATTTAATGGATCTTTAATATTTGAACATTAAGGCACTTTTTCTCAATTTTTTTCAAATGTAACGTATTGAAAATTGTATACCGTTGAAAAGAGAATAGAATGTACTATCGAAATCAATAATCAGAAATATAGGTTGTCATTTCAAAAAAATATCGATGACGTCGTAATTTAAAAACAATTGAAGAAAAAAATAATTCAAGTGTTCTCAAATGTAGATAATAATTTCATTACAAACATTTGTATTGAACATAATTTCCTAAAATGAATATTAACGACAATAAATCGCCGTCTCCATACTTTTATATGTATATATATATATATATATATATATATATATATATATATATATATGCGTCTACGTGTGCGGGTGCGTGTGCGTGTGCGTGTGCGTGTGCATGTTCTTGATTAAAATCATCTTAAGAAGAAGAAGTTTTTAGAATCGTGTTTGGAACTTCTGCTAAAAAAATCAGTTGGAGTACAATCGTTAGTATGTTATATTTATGGAGTGGTGCAACAAACATGAAATTAAAAAATACAGTGAAAATGTTTTATTGGCGTGTTTTTCTGACTTGTCCTCCTTCTTCAATGTGGTCCTATTATTTCGTGGTAAGAGTAATCCTTTCAGCATAAAATGACGTTGATATCAGCAAATATAAAAAAAACTTTCGGCATATTTTAAGACAAAGAGGAAGAGATATTTCAAAAAGTCCAATACTCTTTCACAAGAAGAAATATTTAATTTTTTACTAAATGCTCCGGATGAAATCTATTTGATGATGAAGGTAATTAATGCAATTTTTTCAAATATATGAATTTAACAATTATTTTAGGTTTGTATTGAGTTAGCTATTGCAAAAGCTTTACTCAATGAAGAACTTTTAAATTTAAAAGTAAGTGATATAGAACACAAAGAGACAACTTTGGTTGTTCATATAATTAAAACAAAGACCAACAATTCTGTATTATACGTGTTTTGTTACTGCGGCTTTATATTAGTTGAGTGTATTGGCCAATTTTCACAGTTTTCGTTTTTTTTTGTGGGTAACAGTGGGAAACCCATCGCCGTCCAAACTATTGTTGATAGAATCTGTTTTCTACCAATACGCATATTGCCAGAAGTTCCATTACTGTGTGCACCGAGAGTTTCGTGCGTTCGTCTAACGTTTCATCCTTTTCCAGCCTGTCCCTTATGACGTGCCCTGTCGGTGGGAGCATTTGTGAAAAAGTTGACGACGTCGAAGCTGACCAGTATTTATTTTGTGTTTGGTTTGGTTGGAAGTTTCTGATGGTTTCCTCGAAGTGTTGCGTATTCTTGACCATACATTCGGTTTCCTCCGATAAGGGTGTGATGATGCCTAGCATATACTGTGCTAATAGATGACAAGCTGAATTTCTCGAGCTCACAATTGCTCTCAGAGGAATAACTTCCATACGGATCTTTGGTAAGCCTTACAGATGCGGAGGTTTGTTGTAGTGTGGGGTTAGTTTGGTTCTCTGGTAATTGGAGAACTTCCCCTTGTGCTTTTCCAGAGCCTGGTATATCCGTGTTCTGATTGATGGCGTGGGGTCGTTTGGTATTTGTTTGTACTCGCCCCGCTCTAGTAGTTCTTGATTTTTACTGTTTTTTTCTGCCATTACCACAGTCCCGTTTCCTTTGTCAAGAGAATTTGGACCGGCGGGTCATCCTTATCGGAATTGACCGCTATTCTTTATAGGTTCGAGAGATTAGGTTTAGTTCGCCTAGATAAATCTGATCTAACCTTACTTCTGTATCCGTCGGCTTCTTCAGGATCTAATTTCATAGTTGTTTTTCAACCGCGGTCATTAAATGTGATTTCGGAATATACCTCGGTGGATCATATAGTTCAAACCTTTGTCCAGAACCTTCATTTCGATCTCGCTCAACTGTCGTTTTGAGATGTTTATGACACTGTTTTTGTTATTGATGTTGATTGGTTCTTTCTTCTTCTTCATTAGCCTTTCTGGTTTCTTCAGCTGGATTTCCTTGTGATTTACCTTAGTTTTTGAATATTTGTTTCTGGTAGCCGTATTTATCTTATCAAAGTCTTGTTCGTTCACTCGATTTCGAATGGTTTCTCTAATCTCGTTGGATTGTTGTTCGAGCTGGTATTTTTTGAAATGGTGATATCTAATTCGTTCTTTGACTAACGCTTCGCTAGCTCTCTTTGCGATTTGTGATATACTTCGGCTATGTACCTATAGGAGTTTTTATGTTGAATCCGGTAGGTATTACGTTGTTATCACGGGCTTTGAGATGGAAGGTGAGGTGGTTCTCCTGTAGTGCTAGCTTGTTCATAGATGTTTCAAGCTTTCAGAAAAAACTTTGAGGTCGTACCGAGTTATCAATTCTGTATTATAAGTGTTTTGTAACTGTGGTTTGATATTAGTCGAATGTATTGGCTCATCTCCACAGTTTTCGGAAATAGATCGATAAATTCAACTGAAAGACCAAAAAGCCTTGATTATTTGTGATCACTTCAGAACTTGAGGGAAAAATAAAATCCATAGAACTATTAACAAATATTGGGCTCTGTATCCTAAACAGACGCCCCACAAGCGATTTTTCCTCACGTATAGGAATGGCAAATGCACAGCGCAGTCCAGCCAGTTAGAATCCATACTTTTGGTAGCATACCAAATCAAATTGCCAACTATTTGAATTTACCAGAACCACTTCTTTATACAGGAAAATTGTTTTCGTCGAATGTCCACCACTCTATTTACCAACGGAGGCGGCAGTAAAGAAAATTTAAAACGTCATGGAGGGTGGGAGAGTGACACGTTTGCAGAGCCCTATGTTGAGGAATCTGTCCTCATCAAAACTAAAACAATTTTAGGTGACGGTCAGACGGGCAATATAGTCGTTATCAATGATAATTCTACTAAATATTCACCAGTTATTAATATAGATAACAATCTTCAAACATTTTCAGTTCCAACCCATTCGCCTTCCGGAGTTAATTTTTATAATCCATCAGGGTGTACGTTCCCTTTAAACATAATAAGCAATTTGTTTTGTATTCGCCGCTTTTTTAGTCTGCTTTATCGTAATAAAATGTTATTTAATTTTTTTTTTAATTATACATTTTTAGGGTTGGGGATAAAATATATTGTGTGCACCATGTCAACAAAGTGTCTTTATCGAACTCGCCTGTCTCAGGCTCGTTCGATAAAGAAACACTTTACTGACTTAGTACATAAATAACTATTATGGCCATACAGGGCGTATTAACTTATATACGAAAATGTTTTGGTACTGATCATTTTACACAGAAATAGATTATATAAACAAATTACTACCCAAACATTGTTAATTTTTTGCTTTCTAACCTAAATATACATATGTAGGTATAGAAGGTTATGAAATCGTCTTTTTCTTCACTAACACTAAATCTACATAGCTCATTTTACAACGTTTGGCAAAATTTCGCCAAGATCTGCTATGATGTCTGTCTGTGTGTTTGGATGCGTGGGTGTATGTAAGTATTAGATAACTTCAGAACGACAACATGGACGTACAAAAAATTTTGTATTCAAGCGTGTTTTCATTTCTCTGCAGCTGATAAAATTTTGAAAGAAACTCGCGGCTGAAATGGGGGAGGGGGTTAGTAGGGGCAATTTTGGTTTTTATCAATTATTTTTGAAACAATTGTATATTTCAAAGATATAAAAATGTCAACATACGACGCCCGTAAATGAAGTAATGAGACTGATAGTTTTACAGTCAATCCGACAACGCTGTAACTGACAAGTAGACATATGTCTAGTTGAACAGCTGATAAAACAGTGAGCATTAATATTGTTGCCAAGTGACATGTAAGCACACTTTTTGTACAACAAGTTTTTGTTGTGCGTTCAAAAATGAGTCAAATAAATAACGAATAACGGTGTGCTATCAATTTGCTTCTGGGACAAACTGTAAATCAATATGTTTACCGATAAATCCTTAAAAGACTGCGGAAAAGAGTTGCCCGTCTGCCATCAAAGACAACTGAATGCTGCATCATGACAATGCACCTTGTCTCACTACACTCTCAATTACCGAGTTTTTGAGAAACAAAAACATTCCGATCGTTCTTCATCCACCCCATTCTCCTGACTTGAGCCCATGTAACTTTTTCCTGTTTCCTAAATTGAAAAACCACCTCAAAGTACACCATTTTGGAACAGTAGAAGACATTAAAAAAACTGTAATCGACCATCTAAAGGATATTCCAGTTTCTGAGTTCCACCACTCCTTTGAAGAGTGGAAAAACGGTATGAAACGTTGTGTGGCTTTCCAAGGGACCTATTTTGAAGGAGATAGAGTCCATGTCTGATTATATTGTAAATTAAAACTAGTCTCATTACTTTATTTACAGATCTCGTATATACCTTAAACATATCAATTTATTATGTTCTATGCAGTTTTTTGATACGCCACGTAATTTAACGGCCTGTTTTCGATATCTGAATAATGATTACCTTTGTGTAGACATTTTTTACAGAAAATTTGATTTTGCATAACTTTCATTATAAAGTTGCTTAATACAAAGCAAACTAAGTCTAAAAATTAATTAAATAGGATTGAAATTACTTAAATTGCATTAGCGTATTAACGCATAAGAAAAAGGGGATGATAATCATCCTAAAAAATTGTTATTAAAATTATCTCAGTTCTTTTAATTTCCATTTTGAAGGTTGGAAAGAGGTGTGTTGTTCCGCAACAGATATTTATATAAGGCGTTAATAACTTTTAGTACCTGTTGGTAATAGTTTCTAGGACTATGCAGGGCGCATCGCTTTATATACGAAAATGTTCTGGTAATGATCGCTTTAAAAGCAAATGGATTACATCAATGAATTTTTATAAAACGCGAGAACTGCTTATTTTTTTGTGTAAGACGGTTATAACCTTTAATGGTCTTTGTTTGGTAGTATTTTTTATGGCTACACAGGGCGCGTCACCTTACATACGGAAATGTGTTAGTACCTAAGCAATATTAATTTTTTATTGAAGGTGTTAATAACTTTTAATATCTGATGGTAGTAGTTTTAGGGCCATGTAGGGCGCATCACCTTATGTATGAAAATGTCTTGGCACTGGTGGTTTTACATATAAACAGGGTAGGTCATTAAATTTGTCATAAAACTATTTGTCCAGAATTGTATATTTTTGATACTATAAGACGGTAACCGCCAGACTCAGGCGCAGACGCAGACTCAGGCGCAGACGCAGATTCAGGCGCAGACGTAGACGCAGACTTAGACATAGAAGCAGACACAGACCCAGACGCAGACGCAGACGCAGGCGCTGGCGCAGGCACAGGCGCAGACGCAGGCACAGGTGCAGACGCAGAATCAGAAGCAGGCGCACACGCACACGCACACGCACACGTACATGCACACATGCACGCATGTACGTACGCACGCACGCACTCACACACACATACTTACATACACACGCACACACACACACGTTGTAAGATGAGCTTATAAGTCGATATAGCGTTAGTGAAAAAAAGGTCGATTGCATCACCTTCTATACCTACATATGTATATGTCTATTAGAAGGTAAGAATTGTGTGAACTGGCGATCTTCTAACATTATTTTGATTCATGTTGGACATGACATTTATACGCACGCACACATGCACGCATGCATGATCACAAGTACCCGCAAACACACGCAGACAGGCACATACGCACGCACGCGTTTACGTACGAACAAACGCACGCACGCATGCATCCACCCACACACACACACAGACACGCACACACACGCGCGCGCGCGCGGATGCACGCACACACGCATTCATGATCGCACGCACCCGCAAGCACACGCAGACGTGCATACACACACGCAGGCGGTAACGCACGAACGGACGCACGCACGGAGCATTTGCCCACAAATACACAGACACACACCACACACACACACACACACACACACACACACACACAACACACATACACACGCACACGCACACGCACACGCACACGCACACGCACACGCACACGAACACGCACACGCACATGCACATGCACACGGACACCGCACACGCACACGCACACGCACACGCACACGCACACGCACACGCACACTCACACGCACACGAACGCGCACGCGCACGCGCACACTCAGACATGTGCGTACTCACGCACGCACGGACACACACACGCACGCAAGCATGCACGTACGAACCCACACGCGCGCACGCACGCACGCACCCACACACCCACCCACGCACGCGCGCACGTACTCACGCACGCATCCACCCATCCGTGCACCCGCGCACCTGCGCACCCGTGCGCACGCGCACGAGCACGCGCTCGCGCACGTACACACACGCACACGCACACGCACACGCACACGCACACGCACAAGCACACCCACACCCACACCCACACCTACACCCACACCCGCACCCACACCCGCACCCACACTCACACTCACAACCACACTCACACTCACACTCACACTCACACTCACACTCACACTCACACTCACACTCACACTTACACTCACACTCACACGTTGTAAGATGAGCTAATAAGTCTATTTAGCGTTAGTGAAAAAAAAGCATACCCTTCTACACCTACATGTCTGTTGGAAGATAACAATTGAGTGAACTGGCGATCTTCTAACATAATTTTGATTCATGTTGGACATGGGCAATTTTAAGCCCTCTTTGTTATCGTCAATTCATTTCAAGCTTAAGGGTATACATTCCCTCAATTGAAAACAGTCTGTAATTATACAAAATCGTTAAAATTTTTAGATTATTTGAAATTCTTGAACAGAACCTAAAAAATTAGTATTATATTCATTTGTTTACTAAAATTGGCATAATAATTTTTTTGATAACATTGCATTTTGGCAAGAAAGACTAGCTAGTACTGGTAAACTTTAAATTGAATTGTAACTTACGCGCTAATAATTAAAAGCTTCTTTTAATAAAACCAAAGTACTTACCTTGTTTGTGTATGCAATGTAAATTAAATACCTACCTAAGGAAGGCGTTCTCAAAAACAGTTGAGTTACATGGTTACAAGCTGTAATTGACAATTTGTTTACTTACTTAAGCAGTAAGTATATTTTTATAATCCAAAACTCTCGAAGAAAAGGTGTACAAAACTCGGGGTTACGCCAATTAATTAGTTGGCTGCATAATGTCCTTATGACAGTACTAATAATATAGTCTATTTTTTTAATCTACCTATTAGATTAGACACCTATAGTACACTAATCTTACACATACATGTAAATCGAATGACATTGTATAATTCACGATCGTATAAATTCTTTATTTAACTGCGCATTACCCTAATTTGTCTTAATTAAAAACAACCTTTCATAAAACAACAATAACTTTCTAAATACCTTTAATTAAATTTAGAGCTTACCACAACCAATTTGATGTTATCTTTACGAATCTGCACATACAACAAATTAGTTTTAACAATTTAAGCTTAATTATTAAATTTAACACGAATTAACGAGCCACGCCGGTTTGACAAAATTTATTTCAACTTTCAGCATTTCCTCATTTTTGTGCAAATCAATTAAAATTAAAAGTGTAGGAAGACATAAATGTATTATGAGACTGGAACTCTTGTACAACTACAACGCATTACTCATTACCGAAACGGAGGATATATCCCAAGTGTATGTGCTTGTAAGACAATGAGTAATGCTAGTGAAGGTATCACACTAACAAAATTTATTGTTTTAAATACTATATGTTGATAAAGGATGTTTCTCAATATGAATTAATGAATGAGATTGTAATTATATTAAATTATTGGATGGCTTACACGAGGATGTGTATTTTATGTTCAGACAATATAATTTATTTGTATAATTTATTATTCTAATTACAAATTTTAATAACTTCATCCTTCAAGATATTAATTGACCCTTAATAAATATTCGTATAATCAAACGCAATCATTTATATAAAAGGAAGCCAAAGAAAATTTAACATATCCTCGAAAAAAATTAAGATTGATATTTATGTCTGAATAATAAGCAAAAATATTATTATTCTTCATACATAAACAAAATTTACATCGATTGGGGCTTGTATCTCGATAGCACAGTTGTTTAGTGCGGTACTCTAGCAAAGTACGGGCTGCAGGTAAACTTTTTATTTACATAGGCGTATGCATAAGTTTTTTCTGGTTCAACTAAGAGATGGCGCCAGCGAAAAGTACGCAGCGTATTAATTTGACATATACGTCATTTTGTTCGTCTGATATTAAACTACAGACACACACAAGTTGAGTCCGCTAAAAACTAGCGCCTTTGTTTTATCGTTCAGTGATCATGTCGAATTTTGTACCTGAAAAAGAACATTTGCGGCAGGAATTGCTTTTCTTATTTAATCAAAAGAAAAAGGCTGTTGTAAGTCATCGTTTGCTGGTAGAAACATATGGTGTGCACGCTCTATCGATTAGAACATGTAAGACATGGTTGCGACAATTTAAAAGTACTGATTTCAATGTGAAAGACAGTGAGCGCTCTGGTAGACCACAAAAGTGCGAAGACGAGCAATTGCAGGAGTTATTGGATGACGACCCAACTCAAACTCAGCAATTGGCAAAAGCATTAAATGTGCCACAAGAAACAATGAGCAGACGTTTACGAGCACTGAGGAAGATCAATAAACTCGGTAAATAGGTCCCACACGATTTGAACGAACGTCAAATTGAAAATCGCCAAGTCACTCACGATGCTGGTTCAACGCCACGAAAGAAAATCATTTTTGTATCGAATTGTGACGGGTGACGAAAAATGGATTTATTTTGAAAACCCGAAGCGGAAAGAATCAGGGCCTTTACTTTGCGAAGCCCGTCCTTCAACACGAAGGCCAAATCGCTTCGGCAAGGAGATTATGCTGTGTGTGGTGGGACCAGAGCGGTATTGTGTATTATGAATCCTTGAAATCCGGCGAAACTGTTAATGCACAACACTATCGTCAACAAATGATTCGTTTAAATCACGCATTGACCGAAACACGACCGGAATGAGCCAGAAGACATGCAACGTGATTTTGTTGAACGGAAATGCACCGTCTCATGCAGCAAAACCAGTGACATACACCTTGAAATCACTTGGATAGAACATCCTTTCGCACCCAAGACCTGACGCCATCTGGATATCGCCTATTCGCATCAATGGGACACGCGCTCGCAGAGCAGCACTTCAGTAATTTCGAGGAAGTTGGAAAATGGCTCGAAGAATGGTTTGCCGCAAAGTAGTATTCTGGCATGGTATTCATAAATTACCTAAAAGATGGGCGAAATGTGTAGAAGCCGATGGCCAATATTTTGAATAAAAAAAATTGATTTCCCTTCAAAATTACGTGTTTTCTTTATCAAAAAAAAACAGAAAAAAGTTATGCATACGGTATGTATTTTGAATAAAATTAATAATAATTTTTAAAAATATTATTGTATATTGTATCCTACTAAAATCTTAATATATGAACCTTTCTGGCAGTTAAACACCATGATGTTAGGTGGAATACTAAAAGAAGTGTGATGGAATTTTGGTCAAAAAGGTATAAATAATGGAAGGGCTTCGTTTCCACCAATTATATCGATGGAATTAACCAGAAATTTGCCGTAAAGCTGGGTAAGATAGAATATAATACAAAGAATAAAGTGTTGCATGAGACGATACCGCGAGAACTTCAAAACACTAATGCAGTTATATTCAAGCAACAGGTGAGGTGCGATTTCTTGCATTGTTGGTTATTATAACTAGTTATCCTGTGTTTTAAATGTCATACATTTCTACACAGTGTAATCGTAAATTATCCTATACGCTTCCAAAATTTGGTTAAATTTGATGCTGTAGTAACTTAAGTAGGTAATGAAACATTTCTATTACGTGCGTATATGAGTGACGTGCTTTACCTTGCGATTAGTAAGTGTAGTGTATTCCAGATTTTAGTAATGTTACTTAGACTTAAACAAAACAAGCCTGGTAACATTGTGATATGGAGTAATAAAGATGTACGAATGCGTTTTTGTTGTTTGGAATAATTAATAAAATTAGTATTTTGGAGTTCACTTTATAACTTCCTCGGTATACACCACATTGGTGACAATAATTAAAATAAGAGATTTTAAAATGACTCAAGAAGGCAACAGCTGTTAGTCCATATTTTAACGTTTGGTGTGGGGCCTATTTATAATTTTGATGAAGAATGGATTTTATATGAACAAAGATTGGCACAATTTTTTCTAGCTAATTATGTGGAAGCGGAAAGAAAAGTAGCAATTTTATTGACCGTAATTGTAAGGAAGTTTCTAAAATTTTGCGTGAACTGTGTAATCCAGTGAAGCCGAAAGCTAAATCTTACGAACAGTTATGTGAATTGCTAAGGGAGCGATTTTCAAATAAATTGTTTTAAAAAAAATTTATTCTGTGATCAAAAGCAATGTGAAAATGAAAATATTAGAGAATGATTGGTCCGGATTAAAAATGTAGCCATCAATTGTAAGTTTGATCATTGTAAGTTAAATGAAAAGGTTAAAGACAAATACGTACATGATCTCAGGAAAGGTCCTGTTTTAATCTCGCAATTGTGCTGCTCGATTTATTTATCGCGACACTGTCGTTCGCATGCAATGACTCGCTGATATTATTCGTATGCAATTAAATAATGCTGATATTAAATATCATTTAATAACTAAAATGCAGTTTGTGATAATAATGTAACAAAAATGATTGAATGATAAAATGAATACGGTAAATATAAATATATTTGATTTAAAAAAATATTTTTTTGTTTTACACAGATTTGTACATATTGACTGACTGACTAACTTATTGCAAGTGTGTGAGGTTTTTCTTAATTTACTATTATTGCACACTGTCAAAAGATATGAACATTAGAAAGTTTGAATTTTAACAAATTGGTCTCATAGACTTAACAAATTTCGCATTATTACATTTAAGGAGCTCTTGTAACTTAAAGATAGGTGAGAATACATTAGAGGGCTGTAAATTATATACCGTAATAAATACCCAAAAGAAAGAAAAAGGTTGACATAAAGCATAATCAATACTAACTAAATTTACAACTCTTTAACCTACTGGAAATGTACAATAGCTTTAACAGGTTCAATATTGGATACAGTTTATGAATGTGATCAATAGAGGGCGGATTATATGCAAAATGCTTATTCTTGAATATTAATGCTGTAAAAATACCCTTCCGTATGTAGGTGAATCACATTAATGAGAGTTATATGACACCAATTTAATTTTGCATATTTTGCATAAATTTGCAGCAATGTTCATATTTTTGTAAAATGTGTATATTATTGCATAATTTGTGCATTTCTAAATAAATCTGACATTTTACTAAAAAAAATTTCTTTCGTCTCCTCAAATGAGCACAGTAAATGAAACTCTTTAAATAAAAGATTGAAATCTAAGAAAGAAAGCCTTTAGAATTTCCTGTAAAATGTAAGCTGCTTAAAATCATTGACAAGAAGCATCACTGCTATAATTTCGCTGTAGTGAAACACTATGTGAATTCTGTCTTCATGGATACAATGCATGAGAACGAGAACAAATAGGAAATAATTATTTATATTTTAAAGTGGATGAAACAACGGATAGTTATGGTCGTTATATCGCGAATTTATTGATATGGGGTTTGCATCCTGATTATAAGAGTAAATCATTTTTGGTAAGTTCCAAACAACTTGAAAAAACGAACCATTTAACCATATATAGGTTTATACAAGGAGGTCTTAGCAAATTTTTTTTTACCTGAAGAGTTTCCACCCAAAAAGTTTTATTAATGTTGTCAGATGCTGCGCCATACATGGTCAAAGCAAGTCCCAAAATTTATAAATATTTTATAAAAAATTTAATTCACAACACTTGCTTAGCACATCGATTAAATAGAGTAGCGGATGAGATTAGATCTCAGTTCCCATTAGTAAACAGCTTGCTTAACAGTGTAAAAAGAGTATTTATTAAGACATCCCTTAGAAATCAGCATTACAAAGGAAAACTTCCAAATACTTCTCTTCCCCCTCAGTCAGTAATAACTAGATGGGGTACGTGGCTACAGGTCGCCCTGTTTTACTCGGAAAATTTTAAAAGACATTAAACAAATAATTTTACAATTTGCCGATGAATCTTATCCAATTACGGAAGCAAAATATATTCTAAATAAAATATACTTACCGCAACAATCAGCATTTATAAGCGCCAAATACACCTTTGTGTCCGAAACAATTTTAAAATTAGAGACCGAAGACCTTCCGCTTACAAACCCTGTTGAATTAATAAATAAGTTTAGTATATCTTGTAGTCTAGTTCGTGGTCCAGTAGGTAAAGCCATTGAAAAAATACTCAATCAAGTTTTAGAGAAAAATGAAGGGTACCAAGTTCTTGTAAATGTGTCTAAAATTATTTCTGGGGAATCAGTAGAATTGGAAGTCGAACCAAACATTGTATCTGTGTTGAAAAACGCTCCAATTGCATCTGGTGATGTCGAACGGAGCTTTTCAACTTATAAATATATTTTATCTGATAGGCGACAAGGATTTAATTTAAACAATTTGGAGAAACACCTTATTGTAAGTTGTTATAGGCAGAAAAGCGATGAATTCGAATAATATGTACATATTGTGTTTAATTCTCCAACTAATCGTAAGATTATTTGTGGTTAATATTAAACAAATACATTATTATTTTTTTTATTACTTGATATTTTAAATTTCATTAAGAATCTTTTTCACATAATAAAAGTTTTTGTTTAATACAGGTTGTTTATTATTTCTTGATACGCATATTTTGCATATAATGTTGCATATTTTAACAAACTGAATGCATATCTTTTACATATTTGGTGCATATATATGCGCATATATGTGACTTTTTTGTGCATATTAATTCGACATCTAGTGATTAAAGTACAACATTGGAAAGAATTATAGAAATTACACTTAATAAAGAGGTCACATTAGCTACTAGTACAGCAATCTTTGTCAACAAAATTAATAAGAGCCAAAATGAAATGAGATTTTCAGACAAGATGCATCAAGTGTAAAAGAAGACCTAGACGTTTGAAAAGGAAAAAGAAATCACGTGTGTATGGAGAAGTTAACCACAACTTTTCAAGATGCAGGGACAAGAATTATACATGTAAAGTTTGCAGAAAGAAAGGACACTTAGCTAAGTTATGTAGATTTAACAAAAAGGTTTATGTGCATTCTAATGAAGTAGCTTTAGAAGTAGTTAAACTAAATTTTGTAGAAATGTTTCATACGGGAAGTTGTAACATTGTTAAGGCAGTTGTTACAGTAAAAATAAATAATGTATTTATCGACATGATTAGATTCAGTTGCAGGTGACACCCGTAGAATTGTGTAAGTTAAATGTAGCATTTAAAAATGTAGAATTAAAGGATACGTTAAATTGTCTCAAACCGTATGACGGTTTAATTGTAATACCCTAAGGAGACATTCAATATAAAGAAAATTGCAGATTCGTAATAGTTAAAATTGGTTGCAAGTCATTAATAGGTCAATATATCGTATCATGCCAACTTTCAAGTTTATAACTAAAGACGATTAATAGGATTAGAAACATTGCTATCGGAGAATAAGAATTATGCAACCAAAAATAGCAAGGTATACGCATGAAAAAATAAAAGTTATAAGGTGATGTAAAGCCAGTTTTTATGAAACCTAAACCAGTTTGATTTGCTTTTAAAAACGAAATTAGTAGCCTTATGTTTGTTTTCAATTTTTCAAATTTCACTTAAATATACAAATACACCCTTATAAACCCAAGCGGTTTGAACAATATGAGGTACTTCTACGTTTCAGAATGCAGAACAGAGTGTTTTTAGATGAAATGTGTAATAATAGTAAAAGTTTACATTTTCGACGAAAATTCAATGTGGCTGAAACTGAAAGATCCATACATCCTGATTAAGATGTAGAAGTAGTAAGGTGGTTTGTGCGGCTTCGCCGGGAACGCATGAAATCTAGTGAGGCAGGTTGAACTTTTTACGCATTACTGTGGGTAGCAGAATTATCGAAGGAAGAGATTTCCGTTACCCTTTTTAATTGGGGATGTTATGAAGATTCACACACCTCCGGTAAATTATATCGTTTGTCGTTGTCAGTGGTAGCATTATCGCGTCCATAAAATTTGGATTAGGTGTTTGAATTAATTCTTGTGGACTTGTATCGCGTTATGTTTGCGGATTATTGGTAAAAAGGTCCATGTTTGTTACCTTCGCGCGTACACAGCAAACGCCCATCTAATAAAAGGACTCGCTGTAAATATAATGCATAGTTTCGTGTAAATATAATGTTCGTTTCAATAAACGTGTACATAGAAGTTAAGAACACGTTAACGTAGCCTGTTTACATGCAAGTCAAGAACGATTTGCTTAATGTTATGTACATAGATTAACGTTAAAGGACGCCTTTTAAATAAAATCATATTTATGTATACAGGGTGACCCAAACTCGATGGCCAAAACGAAAACAGCTGATTCCTCTGGCCAAAAGGAGCAAAACATTGTTAATACAGTCTATTGTTGATGGTTTCCAAGATGTTAACTTTTTTTTAATTTTTTCTATTTCGTGGAATTATTTTTTAAATCACGCTGTATCTTCCAAACTAGAAGAGTTACAAGAAAACACATTAGGAGAAATTTGTAGAAGATGAAATTGCCTTAAAGAATATTGAATTCATTCGAGACAAACTCATCATTCAACATTTTTAATGACATAATGAGTTCAGAAATGATTTTTTTTCAAATCCCAAGACAAATTTCCAACAGGAATATTTTTCCAATAGAGATGGATTTGATACATGGCCGATAAAGGAATAACTTCCTTTTTTCATAAGCTTCACAACGATATGAAAAAAACTTATGGTTGACGTACTAATTACTGAATTGTTACAGGAATACACCGCAGGAAAAAATTTTAGAGCATAAAATTACCTTCAGAAATATGGTAGAGTAGATGAGAATTGACGATTTGTCCCTCACTTTTCAATCAATCTGTACATTTACGGCAAGAAATACGTCTCCTTTACTGATATCTTTTCATCACCGTAGCAACGACTTGACATTAGTAAGTTAGTTGTCAAAATTTGTTTGCTATTACAGTTTTGCTGATTTCAATACGAGTTCTTTCTGTTGTAGTGATATTGTAATTTAGTTTTTAGTCGTTTTTGTTCTTGTTATTATTATTGTTCTTGTTCCTGTTCGTGTTTTCTTGTAACTCTTCTAGTTTGGAAGATACAGCGTGATTTAAAAAATAAGTCCACGAAATAGAAAAAATTAAAAAAAAGTTAACATCTGGGAAACCATCAACAATAGATACACCCTGTATTAACAATTTTTTGTTCCTTTTGGCCAAAGGAATCAGCTTTTTTCGTTTTGGCCATCGAGTTTGGGTCACCCTGTATATATTAACGTTAACTAGATCAAGAAGTGGTCGTAGCTTGTGGTTTTTGGTTTAAAGATTTGCCGTTAATGAAGCTTGAGTAAAAATAACTTAAAGAAGTCATTGGTTTACATCGAATAAATACCGAAAAGGTCCATTGCCGTTATTGTTGTGACAAGTACAGGAGAGTTTCAATTGATCATTTTTGGTGCAAGTGAAGGTACTATTTTCCCTACTTTTATTTTTCTTGGCGATTTAATAAAGTGTTTATTTGCATTTAGTTAGGCAGTTGAATACGTTTCTCTTTTTTGAGTTTAGTCTTGCATAATAGCGGTTAATATACATTTTTATGGAAGTGTATGGGTCATATCGTATTGAGTACTATTTATCTTGTATTCTGATTATGTTACATATTGTGCAAATCCTTAGGTTCTATAACTATACTTCTGCACGCAGGGCTACAAATTTTAGCTACTTAACAGTTTGGGTAATAAATAGAAGATTTTGTGCCTTTGGCTCAGTCGTAGATTAAAGTGGGCCAGGTTCATAAAATTATCGATTTGCCTTATTAACCAAAAAATAGTTACATATACCTAGATATGTTCGCTTTAAAATCGGGGTTGCTTCTTTCTGAAACTAATAGTTAAATACTCGGACGCCAACTTGTTTTTAAATATGGAATAAACAAGTAAACCATTATACAATAAAGTTAAAGGAAAATTTCTACAATAACAAATTTTATTGCACAACCTATATTTAATAACACCTTAATGCTAATGTTAGTAATGTTATAACCTAATGAATACCTAATACTGTGAGAAACTAATGGAATCAGATTACCTTATTCTTGATCACACTCTAGATAACGAAATGGCTGCATGCTCGGTCAGCGTTTTAGGAAATTGTTGCGTAATATTACTTCAGTATTGAAATAAATCTGGATTTGTATGTTTTATAATTCCCAAATGAATAAATCTCACACTTGATTAATCGTACTAATACCGTAAATTGGATTAAAAGTAAAGTAATTAATTGCATAGATGTGTATATGTGTGAAAAGTAACATTAAATATGAATTTAAAGTTAAAAAGAAAAAGTAAACGTGAAATTAAAAAAAAGTGCCTGAAATGCAGACGTCTCAAACATTATAAAATAACTTTAAATAACTCTCCATAAAATTTGTAGCACTTTTAATAAAAAATATTTAACAAAGCAATAATGGATACTACATCCACCTTTTTAACTCAACCAAAAACGACCTCTCAAGAGGTCTCTGCGCATGAACATGTCTGAAACTGAATGTGTAAAAGAAATGCGTACCAGTTAGAATTAAAACAATTAAATGCATGTTTTTATGCAACTAGATATGCAAAAATCGCTGCACGAAATGCACGTTAAGTCGCCTACATAGAGGTGAATTATTAACAACACATTCGAAGTTTGTTACAATATAAAGTACGTGTTTACAAAATTTGTCAAATTTGGATGTTCAACAAAATTATTATTGCTTTGTTCTTTTTGGTGTTATTTAAAAATTAAGGTAGTATAATTTGGGAATCTAAACTTGCAAGTATCAATCCCGCTTATTTATTAGGTATATAAAATTGAGTGTTTTTTTGATAATTGCCGCATCAACACACACAGTGTTGATTAGAATCATGTGTAATTTTATGATAATATGCGAAGGGTGTAAATGACTTGATGGTGTTATTTCATTTCTATTTGATGTTATTGTAATCTTTCCCATCTCATAACGCTATTATTAAGCGCGTTTGATCAACACTAAAAATATGAGATTAAATATTTGGTTTACACTCAAGCTATAGAGCGATTTGTTTGTTTGCGGAAATTGTTGATTTACACAACTTTACAGTGGAAACTTTTTAAGTGTTTTATTATTTTATGAAAACTTTAACGTAATGAGTAATGAGAATTTCTCAAATGGAGTATTTGCTATTATGATTTTGGTGATACGTTCATTTTAAAAGATGATTTATCGTTTCTCGATCAGATGGCTTATTTGTACGGCAGTGTTCGTTTTGCGCGTATTCGCAATTTCGTTTGAAGTTATTTTTAGGAATCAACTTACCTATTGTAGTCACCGTTTTAACTGGTTTGCGACCAATTAAAAGTAAACAGGTTTGTTTTATTTGTTGGGGTACGTAGCTGTGTACTTTTCTCATTAGGTACTACAACCCCTATTTTGACGTCAATTCAATTATAGGACTTGATAGATATTTGACCGTGTTCGTTCATTTTGTTGTGACGTATTTTGGTTTTAACCGAATAATAATTACCGTATCGGCTAGTTATTTTTTTGGGTTATTTGAACCATTAATTTTACGATGAAGTTTATCAAAATATATGAGTTGTTTTATTATCGCCATTTGGCGGACTTTGACCGAAGCTTAGGATTTTATTCAAATTTAGGTGAACCGTGCGTAGAGATTTTTAGAATAGAATTTTCAAGTAGAAGTGAATGTTTTATTTTGAGTGAACATTATGCTTTCTTGATAGGCCATTATTTTAAGATCTAGTTCATGACGTTTTCCCGCTATAAATGTATTTAACAAGTGGCGCCTTTGTGCCCCATTTTCCTTATTTTGATGTTATTGAGTTGTGAGGAGTGCCCGTTTGGAGTAATAAGTAAGAACCCCGCCCACACCACTGAGCCATGTCCGTTGCCTGAACTTTACCTTTACGGGCTGATGCTATAGTGAGTGTTTGGCCCGTAACAAGACACATAATAAATAAGAATGGATGAGGAAAAGGTAAGAGCAATAGTTAACTCAGCTAAAATGTTACGGAGGTAAAGGCATTTGTAGGAATGGTGAACTATTATGTGAAATTTATGGATAATGTATCAGAAACATTAGGTCCATTATATAAATTATGAAAGCAAATTGAAAGTTCAAATGGCCAGAGAATTGTGACAGAGCATTTAAAAAAGGAAAAGAAAAAAATGTTGGTGATAAAAATTTAGCACATTTTATCTCTAGATCAAAAATTAATTTAAATTGTGCTGTTTCGAAAATAGGATCTGGATCTGTCTCATGTATACAAGGATGCTTTGCATCTGGAATATTAAATGAAACTGAAAGACAGTATTCGATCATACATAAGGAAGCTTTAGCAGTTTATTGGGGAATTAAAAATTTTTATCAGTAATGGCGGCAGGCCATATAGAAAGAGGGGCATTGTTTCTTAGCGGTTTTGATTGTAACTCTTGTCACGTTGAAGATAAAAATAATGGTGGAGCCGATGCGTTATCAAGATTACCCTCAAAGATGGAAACAAATATTAATGAGCAAGCTTATAAGTACGCATTTTAAATAGTTTTATTCTTACAGTTATTTCGGTCCGTAAGGGATGGTAACAAAAAAAAAATGTTTGGCCTGTACAAGTGTTACGTCCACGCAGTCCGGTTTAGTATTCTTTTTTAATAGTAGTTTTTTGTTGCGTTCAAATTTCAATATCTTCGTATTTATTATCAATCTATTTTCTTTTTATTTTATCACTTTTGAATGGTATGGCATTAAATTTAATATTATTTCTTCTGGTTATCTGCACATGTGTGGTTCGCTTATAAGGCCCACTTGTTCGCGAGGGCGTTATTATAAACTCTAAGAGTAGATAGACAATCGCTAGCGAGTGCGCAAGTTCTTGTAGTGTTACTTAAAAATTTTAACATAAATTTCGCAGATATCACGGCACGTTTTGACGCATTTCGCTGGGTCGTCCTTTGATGTGTTATAGATAATTATTAGTGTGACAGCTTAGGTGTGAACTTAATTACGCCTTCCTCGGCGCTTGGATGGCCAGAGAAAAGAACGGAAGGACACGGTGATTCGTGGGATATTGTTTACTCAAGGTAAGTCCATAAGGCGACCGTTGTGTTTAAGATAACTATCTAGGTACATTTTTAAACCTTTCAATTTTGAGTTTTCGGTTTTTCTGTAATTTTGCACGAATTAGTTATTTTAAAGAATTGTGTGTATAAACAAAAAAAAAAAAGAAACAACAGGGTTAGTATTTAGTGCGGAATTGGTCGATTACTCCGTTATGATAAATCAAAAAAAGTTATTTACAAAAATTGTAGGCAACGATATTCTCGTTATTTGAAAAATATGCCGATATCTACAGGGTGATTCATAACCACGTGGTTTAATAAAAAAACAATAACTAAATACTTAAGGGTTACTGGTGCTCCAGCTTATGCTTATGCACCCTACCAGTAGCGATTAAAATTAGAAAAGATATTTATTAATTGGATACAGCGGCGACGATGGTTATTGTTTGAAAACGTTGGTGTTCGCATGCGTCTGCCTGTGCGTGCGCATGTATGTACAGGGTGGTCCACACAAGATGATCATGTACCTTATCTGGAAACCTGTAGCAGTTACAGAAAAAAGGTAAATACAAAACTTAAATGGGAAATAATCAATTTTTTCTTTTTGTAATTTTTGTATATACATCGTGCCCTGTATATTATAGCATATTCGTATTTTGTACTTAATTTGGAATATTTTTTATTGATATAAATGTACCAAAATTCCTTACAGTTTTTGAGTGTTTCTTTTTTAACTTTTTTTTGTTCAAATGCAGTATTAAAAAACGTATTTACATTATTGAAGCTCAATTGCATGTGAAATAATTTTACATATCAATCAACGGATAGCTGTACTAAAACTTTTCAGTAAATTTATTGCTTAATAATCTACAAGGTGGATAATACGCAAAAAATGTCGATTTTCAAATATTAATATCTTATTTATTTTAAATAGAACACTATATATTTTATTTTGTTGCATTTCCACGTGCGAATGTCTATCATTATATATATATATATATATATATATATATATATATATATATATATATATATATATATATATACAGGGTTTTCCACGGTAGGCGTTCGTTAGAAGTTTATGTGGTTAGAAACAATTTAGAAATCTGAATTTTTGGACTTAAGGGTTATTTAAGATTCTCTTTCATTCTAAAATATTTTCAATATTTCAAAATATTGTCCACACGAAATTCGGCGATCTATTTCGCAAAGAATAGAGTTATAAAATGCTTAAAGCAAATTGGCGGTCATTTGGAACATTTGTAATGATTCATTTTATCTTTTTTATCACTTTTCTTCTAGTTATGTTCAAATAATTGTTTTATGTTTTTCATTTGTTATTATGCTCTCAATGTTGTTATCTTCTTGTTTTATTTCATTGTTTTAATAAAATAGAATTTGTGTAGTGTGAATTAAGTTCATTTTATTTTTGAAAAACATAGTTTCTGTCAAAAATCACATTAAAGTAGAAAATATTAATTAACAAGAAAATGGTCGATAATAGGTATAGGTAATGTTATAGCCAAACGATGCATAACTAAATGCTGCATCTATTCATCCAATAATATACAGGGTGTCATATTTGAATTAACAAAGTTTTTCAACTTTGAAAATTGTTTAATAGGTCATCAAATTTTGAACACCATGTATGGAATAAACCAATTGTCAATGAGTATTTCAAAAGTATAGTTCTTATGCTTCTGTCTACTCCAGAACCACTTTCCATCAGTCAAAAATAAGTAAGACAAGCAGTGTTGAAAATAGGGTTACATCTTTCAAAATTTTTGAAAAAATCAAGATATCTAAGAAACAGTTGAAAAAAGGAATAGGAAACCCTTATAAGACTTATCCTAAAATTTTGTCAAGAATTCAAAAATAAAATAATATATAGGGTGTTCCATTTAAAATAAGGAAGTTAGTGGCGACTTCCGGTATAACCGGAAGTAACATGACCTTGAAAATATTTTAGAATGAAAGAGAATCTTAAATAACCCTTAAGTCCAAAAATTCAGATTTCTAAATTTTTTCTAACCACATAAACTTCTAACGAACGCCTACCGTGGAAAACCCTATATATATATATATATATATATATATATATATATATATATATATATATATATAAACCGCAAGTTGCATAAGTTCAACTTAACATCAAACTAAGTTCATACGTAATTATGCGGCATGTTGTTAGCTATTTAATTTAAGTTTCACATGTATTACATTTTAATCATGGCTGTACAACAGAATTATTCATGCTAGTAATTTCTGATCATCTTCGGAAGTGTTAGAATATGTATTTGCTTCAATAAAATTCATGTTATCCATTTGAATAAGGAAATCCTATTCCTAATCTACTTCTGTTCTGAAAGTAAAAGAAGATAATTTTTGTCAGTTATCGTAGGTGAATTAAAGTGTATGAGAAGAGATTCATGGAACTTACAAGTGTAAAATGTGAAATTAAACAATTATTATGAAAATAACTTAAATGTTAGTGCGTAGAGAAAGTGTTCCAACTTAAGATAACATTGTAAATGCAAATTAAGTGCAAGAGTTGAGAAACCAGGTAATATCAAGTACGAACATGGAGGTTGAGATGGAAATTTTCAAAATTTTGTGTAGATTACAAAAATAATCATGTTATTAAGATATGTCCTCATATAAAAACGTTATGTGTAAAAGAATAATTTGCAAATTTCAGAAATATGATTATCCAATCAGAATTAAGATCTGTTATGTTTGTATAGATAAATTGTTCCAATCAAATTGGTTGTTACGCAAAGAAATGATATGAGTTTGTTATATTTTTCAAACAGTCTCTATCAATCCTTCAAGTTGAAAGCATGTCATTCGATGTGTACTTGGGTTCAGATTTAAGATTGATCGTGTGTTTCGTATAAGCTAATATAATTCAGATATCAAACCAATTGAAATTTTGTAAATACATAATAAGTAAAGTTAACGTGATTTATTTGTACGAGTGATGTGTTATCGTTAAACAATCAAAGTTAAATCATGTTTTCAATTATTTTTTTAATATAAAATTATTTTAACAAAGTTAACATGGTTAAAATCGATTAAATAAAATGTGAATGCAGATAAATTATTGTATGTAATTATGCAAAAACTGTATATCAAATAATTATATTTAATTAGAAAATAAATAAAATTAAAAGTGTTTACCAAAAGTTTAGTCGGAAGTCATGTTGATTAATTTAATTTAAGAAGACACAGATTGTGGTTTTTATAATACGTTGGTTTAGGACCGATTTTCCAAAGTTTACAGGCGATGAAATTTCTCAATTCGGTTCCCGAAATTCATCTCGTTTTTGCCTCGCTTACGATTTGAAGGTACGTTTTCTGTGATTGGTGATTGGTCGTGAAACGTTATGAAGAATTCGGATAAAAAAGAATGGATGTAAGCGTATGAGTGAGTGAGTTTATGACATATTGATATTGTATTAATGCGCATTAAGGAATATGTATGCATATTTTTGTTTGTAACATTGCGCAATAATGGAAAATTGAATGCAATTTCAAGGGTGAATGCGTTAGAGTTTGTTAAATTGTGCGGAAATAGAACACGCCCATATGCGAAATTTTCATAAAAAAATTGAGTCATGTTCTGAGAGTGAAAGAAATTCAAGAAGGCTACGTTTTTCTCGATTCTGGAGCATTGGTTCCGTTTTGGATTTTGGACGCGTTTGTGGCAGAGGGTATAAAAGCTAAAGTGTGATAAAGGTAAGAGAGAGTTGCTCGGCATAACATCTCGAATTGAAGCGAGCGCGCGCGCGAAAACTAAGAGACCTTAAAACGGTCAGTGCTGCTTTTTGTTTATAAGCACTTAGTACATATAAATTGACTGCAGTAATCCATAACGGGAATAATTGTATCTAAACATTTACAAATAAAAGGATTAATCGTAAATTGAAAGCAAATAATAGTGTTTTGCTTTCAAGAAATTTTAAAAGTGCTAAGACAGATTTAAAAATAAAACAGCAAATATTTAGTTAATAGTGTTCAGTAGTGAAGCACGTGAATCAACAAAGAAACTTAAGTAATCCTTTAAGTAACAATATTTATAATGTGTTGTTTAAGCTAGTTAATAGTTTACACTATCGAAATTCAGTGTAGTACATGTGCAATCGATAATAATACGAAATCGATTGAATAAACGCGACTAAGAATATTAATAGTTAAGTGTAAGTAAACATCTCTTGTAACTAACATTTAGTTTGAAGGGTAAACAATAAATCAGATCGCCTAGGTGTTTATGCGTGTTGCACGCGAGTGAAGAACAATCACGTTCACGTGTCATATAATGGCCAAATTGCTTAGTTATTACGGCTGCTATCTTTTTGTGCCAAGTGAGGGTGCGTAATAAAAGGATTACGAGAAGCAAACCATCTCCATATGGACATCACCTGTACCGTACAAAGGATTATTTAATGTAATTTTAAGAACCAGTTTTAGATTTTTAAAGGATATAAGTGCGATGATCTCTTGAGTCATTATTGTTGTTATTACTAATTAAACTTTACACGAGAAAAAAGGACAATCAGACTTTATCTGTTTTGATGTACATAGAATAGAAGGTTTGGAGTTTTAATCTTTAAGAATTAGTGTTTTTTTTGTAGTGCTTTTGGAAGTCATGTTACCTGTTTACATTCGCAAATTGGTCAATATATTGTGATATACCACAACTGCTGCATCTTCATACGTTTTATTTTATAAATTAGAAGGCGGGTTTAATTGAAACTATTTAGTAAATATGGGCGCCTGTTGTATATTTTGATAGTAGAAATAAGGTGTCCTTGGAGATAGGTTGTTAAGAAAATAATTGAGAGGGTGGTTGTTATACATTCACTAATAGCATTTTATTTCAGTAAATGCTTATATTATTATGATCTCAACAAGAGGGTAACTTAATTATAAGAATAATATAACTTGATTTGAAGATAAAGGTTTCTTTTATAATTTGAACTAGGTAATAATTGAAATGATTATATGATTTATATTACAATACCATGGTAAGAGTGATTATTCCATCTAATTTAAATTAATATCAATAATTTTAAAGTTAATATATTACATCACAATCTTGTTATTTAATGTAGAGAGGTCTCTTGATTTCATTTATAATATACTTTATTTTGGCATTTTACACTTATAGCATATTTTAAGATGGATGTTCCGTTGTAAATGTAGTGAAAGTGTAAAACGGCTCTCGGCTAGAACTGGCATAATGCTGACCTTAGGGAGATAACCGGTGCAACACTAAAGCATGTTTATCGTAGGGATACTGGGTGCGTACCTGTTATGAAATATGTTACCTTCTGGTTCGTTAATTATAAATCCAGACCTTTAACATGTGATATTTTTACTTATACTACAGTTAGCCAACTGTATAAGCTGGTGATCACCATTTATGAAATACAGGCCTGTTTTAAAATATTACCACATTGATTAAGGTTATAGTAGGTTGATAACAATTTAATCCGGCAACAACAGTAGAATCTAAAATCGTATCAATCTAGATATTTGCACTAATACTGATCATTTATGTTGTTATTCCTGTTGTAGAAGGCTGTATGGTTTTTTTTTGTAGTTCGTGTCCCCAATCTGCAATAAAGATAGCAGAGTTACATTGCACTTGCTTATAAATTTATATACTGTGTTTTACTGTTACCTTTATTTTATCCTCTCTTAGATACTCGCAACACATACAGGGTTGGTCAAACCTCCGTCGTATTCCAATATATTATTTATACTAAGAGATACCAAAAAAGATAAAAACAAGTCGCCTGGCATAAATGACGCTCTCCTTCTATCAATATTTGATATTTACCTTTTAATATTTACTTGCTGTTAAAAGATTATTTTTTTAACAATGAATTTCACCAAAGATGAATTAATTGATATGGTTTTTATTCTTGTAGAGTCTGAAAAGAATTGCTTATTAGTAAAAAGAATTTATGGTGCAAGATACCCCGATAGACGATGTCCTGATCAGAAAAATTTTAATAAATGACTTGAAAGATTTTTGGAAACTGGAAATGTTGAATATAAGCCGCCAAAAATTAGCAAACGTGCGCTGAATGCTAATAACCACTTAACTATTGCTTTGGCCGTTACAGAGGATCCGCACGTGAGTCAACATGAACTCTCAGAAATAGTAGGTATTAGCCAAAGATCTGTAGGAAGATGCCTACTCCAACATCATTTTCATCCGCACCGGTTACAACTGCACCAAGAGTTACGAGAAGCCGATTTTGCTAATAGAATGAACTTTTCTAATTGGCCAGTTAGAAAACTACAGCAGGAACCAAATTTTTTTGACAGAATGGCGTTTTCTGATGAGGCAATATTTCATAAAAATGGTTTTATGAATCGGCAAATTTTCAGGAAAGATGGAGTTTGAATGTTTGGGGGAGCGTACTGGGAGATCAGGCTATTGGACCCCATTTCTTTGAAGCTCATTTAAATGCACAAATGTATGTTAATTTCTTACGAAACGATCTTCCTGTTCTACTGGAAAATGTCCCTCTGAATATCAGACGAGCAATGTGGTACCAACACGACGGGGCAGGTGTCCATTATTCAAGGGAGGTTACAAATGTATTGAACGAAATATTTCCTAATAGATGGGTTGGTAGGAATGGTCCTGTTGGGTGGCCTGCACAGTCGCCTGATTTAACAAAACCTGATTATTTTTTGTAGGGTTATGTTCATGACAAGGTTTACCAAACAGCTCCTACAACAGTTGAAAATATGAGAGAGAGAATAACAGAGCTTTTAGATTCATTACACCTAATATGCTCAGAAACGTTTCATGAAGAGAACGGTTGACATTTTGAACAATTTTTATTACATTTAAGTTTACATTTAATGTATCTAATAAATTAGTTACTTTCATTTTCAACTAGTGTTTGTTTCTTGAATAAGAAAAATGTTCTAGAAGTTTTGTAGCTTTCTATGCTATGCTATGCTAACGTAACGACTGTAAAATTCTGTTAGAACATTTGCTATTTTGAGTTATTGTTGATACAATTTCATTTTAAGAGATGCTAGTCTGCGACAAAAAGGTAAGTAAGTTTTTTTGTTTGTTTGGAACTTGGCTGTGAACTTATCGTATTTAGGTATTGCGACCCCTATATTGATATTTATAAACATCCTGGAGCCCATATGATTTATGATTTACCGTTATCGTGTTTTATGTACCACGAGCTATACTAAACGCAAAAATTGATAACACACCCACCCCCTTTATTCCACTGAGCTACCGCCCCCTTCCTGATCTGTTACTTTCGATCTACTGCCATTTTCGCCCGTAACAAATAATAGGGCGTTTTTTAACTAATTGCCATCTCAAGTGTTTGTCAAATTTTTTATTTTAACTCACTTCGTGTCTAAATTCTTAATTGTCTACAATTGGTTTAATATCGTTAACAAACACACATATATTTACATCAGCATGAAGCAGTCTTAATTTCAACTTACAATATCCAAAACCGTTAATTAGTTATAAAGCATCATTTTAAAGGTTGCTCTTATTATTGCGCGGATTTTATACACAATACACACACAACGGTTTCTGTTTATCTCTAATTTAGCTCCATACATCAATTTTACTTGTAAAAATAGTTGTAAAATAGTATCCCCATAAATGTGTTCTATCAGTGAACATATACTATTTTTAACTGTACTCGTAATGGTTACAACATAAATTAGCATAGAATGTTATGTCCTATTTAGAAAATAAAACCATGCGCACGACGGTTCTAAGTGTTCGCTAACGAAAGACGTCTTTAGCCTCCCACTCTTCCTCTTTTATAGATTCTCGCCTCCATCTTGCCAACGTCATCAAATATTTACCCGCCAAATCAAAACCCTCACTCTCAAAATGTTTAAATGTCACGTGCCTTTAACAGAAACTATAAAACAGTACCAACGGAAATGAGAATCGCCATCTTTAAATTTTTAAGAAAAATGTAGTAACTTCCTGAAATGTGCAAATCCGACATTCATATTCATTCAATACAACGTTCAAAACCAAACTCTAGTTTTTCAGAGGGAGTCACATACCCGCTAAGTCTCATTACTCAAAATTCAGTAAATTTCAGTGCTATTTGCCCTTGAATCACACGTAAACTATGCCATTATGAAATCCTAAATGATTTTACAAGTAGAATATACATACATACTTGTTTTACTACTACTGTATTAAGATATCACCCATTCGCTCACGCTACCCTTCTTAACTGTTTTGATCCTGCACCCTCAGAAATACAGTGGCTACACAGTTGCGCACATTATCGTTCCAATAGTGATTCTAATAAAACATTATTTCTCACGCAAAGTTAATTCTTTCAGCTCACAATCTTTCGTATAGCATTCAAATGTCCCTTTACATAATATTCATCGCTTTATTGAAAATTCCAGTGGCGTAACAATTACACCAATAGACTTAAAAACATTCTTTCGCACAAACATACGTCCCTACGATATTGGAAATGCGTCATACGCACAACACAACACTAACTATACCTAGTGTATCAAAGTAATGATTATTGTTAGATAGTCCAGCCCGCGTGCCAAATACAAATTTTTCAATTTTTTAGTTTTTAATTTCTGATAAGCGAACCATATAAGTAAAAGTACTATTTTCTTGGAAAAATTGACGCCGAGTTTTCGAGTATTTTACATGTTTTCAGCCATTTTCAATACATCAAATGAAAATGTAAGACATCGATCAATACTCCTGTTCATAAACTAACATGTCATTCTTACTGCATAGCTTTTTCTTATGTAATGTAAGGAAGTGATCAAATAAGTGTGTAATTGTTTTATCTGCTCCTAGGTCTCTATAAAAGAAACATTTAGAGGTAGGTTTACTGACTTTTAAATCGCATAGTAGGCCAAATGAGAAATTTATGATGTACATTGCTTAAATAAATTTTCTAGATTAATTTAAAATAAAAATAAATAACATTTTATTGTTAGATTAATCAATGTATGCACGCAATGTTTGTCTAATCTGAATACATTTAACACGCTGGGGCAGATTACGTTCATATAGAAACCGTTAAGCTGAAAGCGAATAGTTACCGGACGTTTCATGCCAAATCATTTATCTTTATTACTAATCGAGATTAAGTACCTAAATGTTAAAGTATTTTATTTTTACTAACTTTTTATGGTATGCCAAAAATATCTTATGTCAGAATAGTACATTTCGAAAGAATTAAAATGCTAACATTTTTTTTTTAAATTGTATAATTATAATACCTACTACAAAAGTAATTGCATTGACTCATGAAATTAAAATATAAAATTTCAAGGATCTTGCAAAATTTTAAAAATGGTAGATTCGTTATAGTGATCG
Source organism: Vesta saturnalis (assembly GCA_036346205.1). Classification (NCBI taxonomy): domain Eukaryota; kingdom Metazoa; phylum Arthropoda; class Insecta; order Coleoptera; family Lampyridae; genus Vesta; species Vesta saturnalis. Next base: position 4,055,479 of record JARFJB010002265.1, on the reverse strand, counting down.
ATTGAAAACCTTAACTAAAAGTTACACAAAGAAGTATATTTTTAACGTTTCATGCGTTGTACATAGTTTATTATGTGCAGTTATATTAGTAATTTATTGTAATCATAGCCCTCGGTAATTAATTTTCGAATTAAGTGTGCTGTATTTGTGCCATATTTGATAATCACGGTAAATTACAAATAGAAACGTCAATTATAAATTATATCCTTACTAAAATTCTGGTGTGTGACCAAGTTCATTAATTTATAACAGTATCACAATCGAGCGCATTTATCAAAGACAAATGCCTCTTTGTGTAAATTAAACAGCTGTCAATAAGTTAAGCAAGTGTAAAAATTATTGTTCAGTCTGTTTAGTTCTGTGTGCAACACATCAATTGACTTGCGTCGTTTTGTAATGTGAACATAATAATTACTTATATAATAAGGGCATAAACGAGGTTATCATGGTACGACCCGATATTTCGAGCCCGAACGCACCAGCACAAGGGCTAGGGTGGCGTGGTAGGACCTATATTGTCCAAACTCTTTTCGATCTCCATGTCATCTGGTGAGTTTTCCTCAACGTGGAACTTGGCAAACATCCAACCTATTGGCAGCCTCAATCAACAGTGACTTAGAACGTGTCTGTGAATGGGGAAGGAATAATCTACTCGCGTTCAACGCCGACAAAACGCAGTGTTGCCTTGTGTCCCCCAAGAGAGACCGATCATTTCCTGCTGTAAATATGAATTGCTTAGAACTCAAGTATTCAAACTCTATTTCTATCTTAGGGATGTCCGTACCTTTCACCATATAACCATATAACCTTTTGTCAGCCAGCAAAACAGCTGCCTGTAAACTAGACTTTCTATACAGATGTGAACAGTACTTTACATCGCAACAGCTTCTTTTACTGTGTAAGTCTCAAATTCGACCTCATTTCGAATTCCCACCTATGGGTCATTGCTCCCCAATACGCCCTTGATATGGTAAACCGTATAAGGCTTATAAATGACCCGTCTCTGACTTCTGACCTACAGTCTCTTGAGCATAGAAGAATAGTCTCGGTTCTTTCGTTGTTCTATCGCTATTACCATGGTAAGTGTGCCTCCGAAATCCACTCCTTAATACCTTCGCCGGCCATCTTCGCTAGGAACACTTAGTTTGCCCATTCACACCATAATTACGCACTCAAAATTCCTTCGTGTCACACTAAACGAGCGCAATCTATATTTTTCCACACGGCAACCAAATTGTGGAATGGACTACCCAGTTCTCCAAACTTTGACTTCGGCCAATTTAAGGTAGCCATTCATAAACATTTCGCGGCAGCCTAACAATATTCGTTAACCCTCCCAGTGTTACTGAGTGCTATGGCACGTCAGGCAAAGTAAAATAAAGGACCATAAAACCAGTTATGCCAGCAATGCGTACACAATTTTATGCACGATTACCAGTGAGCAGCAAAGAGTTTACAACTAATGGAAAAATATTTTATTATTAAGATTTCAAAAAACATGTTACTTGGGATCGATTCAGCATACCCAAAAACAAAAAAATTACTTTGACATATGTCACTTGACCACTGTCCTGGCGGCAAATTTAAACAATTCGTCGTAAATATGTAAAAAGTGTTTCTTCAGCTTCAGGAAATACAATTAACCATGTGTTTCGCCCCACAGCGGCCATCGTAGGATCTTTATACAATTTTTAATGGTTACTGTTGCTACATATTTTGTTTCTCAAAGAAGTGCGATGAACCATTTCCGAGATACAGGCGGAGTTCTTAAACGCAGTTTCACCGAATTTTTTTGTAAGGTTAATTTTTATTAGGTTAATTGATTTTTACCTTCTAATCTACATGTACATACGTAGGTATACAAGGTTATGCAATCGACTTTTTAATTTATACAAGTTAATTTCACTCTATAATTTTTGTTTTAATTTAGTTGGTTTCTCAGTTGTGTGTTAGTTCAATACAATTTACAGTAGGTAAGCATTAGTAGAAGGGGAGGAGACTGGGACAATACTTTCAATAAGTGCTAGTGAGATAGAAAATGGCGTCGGTGCCTCTCTCTCTCTCTCTCTCTCTCTCTCTCTCTCTCTCTCTCTCTCTCTCTCTCTCTCTCTCTCTCTCTCTCTCTCTCTCTCTCTCTCTCTCTCTCTCTCTCTCTCTCTCTCTCTCTCTCTCTCTCTCTCTCTCTCTCTCTCTCTCTCTCTCTCTCTCTCTCTCTCTCTCTCTCTCTCTCTCTCTCTCTCTCTCTCTCTCTCTCTCTCTCTCTCTCTCTCTCTCTCTCTCTCTCTCTCTCTCTCTCTCTCTCTCTCTCTCTCTCTCTCTCTCTCTCTCTCTCTCTCTCTCTCTCTCTCTCTCTCTCTCTCTCTCTCTCTCTCTCTCTCTCTCTCTCTCTCTCTCTCTCTCTCTCTCTCTCTCTCTCTCTCTCTCTCTCTCTCTCTCTCTCTCTCTCTCTCTCTCTCTCTCTCTCTCTCTCTCTCTCTCTCTCTCTCTCTCTCTCTCTCTCTCTCTCTCTCTCTCTCTCTCTCTCTCTCTCTCTCTCTCTCTCTCTCTCTCTCTCTCACACACTCGAGGTCTCTCTCTCTCTTTTCTGACGGCTTTTCAGGCGCGATTTTCAACCCCTCGATGGCATTTTCAACCCCATGAAGTCATTTTCACCCCTAATTAGGGCCCTTTTGGTAGTATTAAGAGCCTTTTTTGGAAGTCCAGCCCCTAGAGGGTTGGTAACCGCAGTCACCCTGCCCGCATGCATCGTTCCGATTGGAGAGCTTGAGATTACGCCACGCCCCCTAGTTTCTGATTGGTTCAAGGACCCCCGCCCTGATACACCCCCTGGTTTCTGATTGGTTGAAGCCATTTTGTGGGCGTGGATTGTCGGCTATCTAGTTTTTGTCGGCCATTCTTTTTTTTGACCATTTTGTCGACCATGGTGGGACATTTAAAATAGTATTCTAACAAGGGGCCCTCATACTATCTCATAAGATAGGCATAGGACGTCGTACGTCCTATGGCTGTTGGTTGGTGGCGGCTATTTTGTTTTGTCGGCCAATTTTTTGGCGGCCAATTTGTCGGCCATGGTGTGAAATTTTACATGCAAATTAATCAACCAAATCAATCTCAATCAATCAAATCATAATTTACAGTTTGAGGAAACCCGCTTACAATTCAAAAATACTGATTTGGTTTAACTTACAGCTTCAAAAACACCAAATTGGTTTAACTTATAGCTTGCGAAGCCAGCTTTCAATTCAAAAATAACCGGCTTCATTTTGCTTACAGTGTGCGAAAAACACCCTTCAAAAACGACATTGCTGTCAATATACGAATATCAAGTTAGCGTGTAATTGCCGCGTTTTTGCATACAGTTATAAAAATACGTTTTACAGTTAAATTAGTAAAATACAATAACAAATATAACCAAACTCGAAATCAGACAACTATATTATTTTACATGCAAGGACTGCCTTACGAAAATACCTCTGATAAAAGGACCCTAGATTTATAAACAAGCTTGAACGTATTATTTCGTTTTTGAAAATTAACTAATGCCCGGGGACAAATAAACAGGCTGATTTTAAACTAACACCGATTTCATCTCGTAAGGCAACTATAGGCCTCTGCGTTTTGTTTTACCCAACGCTCACCATTATCATTACATAACCATAATAATAATTACATAATACAGTCATGGCACATTCACTTTCCGCGTTTTTAACAACAGAGTAATTAATTACATTTTATTATTACAGTATTCAATTTAACAATGTATTTAAAGTTAATGGTATATTTTATCTTTTTAATATCAAAACAGGTCCATTGTTTTCTTTTCAATATATTCAATCAAATCAATCAACCAAATCAATCTCAATCAATCAAATCATAACTTACAGCTTGTAAAAACCAGCTTACAATTAAAAAATGCTGATTTGGTTTAACTTACAGATTGCTATAACCAACCAGAATCAAAAAATATCAAATTGATGTAACATAACTTTCAAAGCCAGCTTTCAATTCAAAAATATCGGCTTGATTTAGCTCACAGCGTTCACTATTGAATTCAAATGTGATCAATGTAATTCTACGTTACATAACGAAAATAATTTTAAATGAAAATCTTAAGCTCTTCAAATAATGAGGCCCCGCTCCTTTTCTGACGCCTTCTTTTCAGGCGCGATTTTCAACCCCTCGATGACATTTTCAACCCTTGATGGTATTTTCACCCCTAATTAGGCCCCCTTTGGTAGTATTAAGAGCCTGTTTGGCAGTCCAGCCACAGGAGGGTAGGTAACCGCAGTCACCCTGCGAGTATGCGCGTTCTGATTGGAGAGCCTGAGGTTAAGCCACGTCCTCTAGTTTCTCATTGGTCCATGGACTCCGTCCAGATACACCCCCTGGTTTCTGATTGGTTGAAGCATTCTTGTGGGTGTGGATTTTCGGTCATTTTGTTGGCCATTCTTTTTTTGGCGGTCATTTTGTCGACCATGGTGGGACATTTAAAATAGTATTCTAATAAGGGGCCCTCGTACTATCTCATAAGATAGGCATAGGACTTCGTACGTCTTATGGCTGTTGATTGGTGGCGGCCATTTTATTATGTCGGGACTTGGTCCCTTGGCGGGAAATTTGAAAAAGTATTCTAGTAAGGGGGCTCGCACTTTGTTTTTAGTTATGAGTCACAATAAAATTTTATCGGCCAATTTGTTTTGGTGGGAAATTTTAAATAGTATTCTAATAAGGGGCTCTCATGCAATCACATAAGACAGGTATCGGCCTCCGGAACTTGTTCTTGGGTCTTCGTTTGTCAACTATAACAAACTTTCATTATTAAACCTCTATCGTGTCTGGGAAAACCCCGGTAATTACGTAAAGGGAAACACCTTGACCTTCACTTCCAATTTTGATAAAACAACAACAATATTCAGTCACATCAATCAATCTCAATTAAATCAAGCAAGAAGATGAACTAACAATCCTTCATAACGATCCTCCCACTGTATATACCGAGCTCCCATGAGCGACCGCGTACTTTGTAGATAAGGCTAACCGACACTCAGAGCTGGTACTCTCCCTAAACATGAGGGCACTGGCGTAGGAAAACAATCGATCATCCACAAATCAATCTCAATCAATTCAATCTCAATCAAATCAATCAACCAAATCAATCTCAATCAATCAAATTATAATTTACAGTTTGAGAAAACTAGCTTACAATTAAAAAATACTGACTTAAAAATAACCGGCTTCGTTTAGCAAAAAACAGCCTTCAAAAAACGACATTGCTGTCGATATACTAACATCAAGTTAGCGTGTAACACTATTGCCGCGTTTTTGCACATAGTGATAAAAATACGTTTTACAGTTAAATTAGTAAAATTACTATACAATAACAAATATAACCAAACTCGAAATTAGACCACTATATTATTTTACATGCAATGATTATCTTATCGAAAATACCTCTAAGGTAATTATAGGCATTTGTGTTTTATTTTACCTAACGCTCATCATTATTATTACATAACCATAGTAATAATAATTACATAACAGTCATGGTACATTCACTTTCCGTGTTTTTAACACACAACGGGGTAATTATCTGTTTTATGTAATCCCCCATTAATTACATTTTATTATTACTATATTGGATTTAACAACTTATGTAAATCTTGATTATCTTTTTTAATATCAAAATAGGCCCGTTGTTTTTTTTTCAATATCTTCAATCAAATCCATTAACCAAATCAATCTCAATCAATCAAATCATTACTTACATCTTGCGAAAACCAGCTTACAATTAAAAAAATGCTGATGTGGTTTAACGTACAGATTTATGTAACCAATCACAAGTCAAAACAGATTGCAAAGCCAGCTCTCAATTAAAAAATATCGACTTGATTTAGCTTACAGCGTGCACTAGGGAATTCAAATGAGATCAATGTAATTATACGTTACATAACGAAAATAATTTTAAATGAACATCTTAAACTCTTCAAACAATGAATTCAAATGTGGTCAATGTAATTATGCAACAAAATAATGTTAAAACATCATCTTAAAAGCATTTCAAATAATGGACCCAAATTTATTTAATTTTTGGTATGCAAAGAATGTATGTATGCTTGTATTTTCATGATAGTTTTAGATTTCGTTTAATTACCAAATTATATTATGAAGTTTGAATACTGAAAGATTGTTATTGTCGCTTACGTAATTGTTAAACATTAGTTCAAGCTAATTACATGATTTTTTGTCATGTGTAAAGAACGTGAACATACTTGTGATTGCAAGATCACCTATACTTTCTATGTAAATATTTGAATAGTGAAAGGTTATTATTGTTGATTACTTAATTGGTAAAATCACTTCAATACGAAAATACAAAAATGGCCTCCGAAAACGGCCGACATCCGTGCACGAAGTTCAGACGCTGACGCCCGATGCACGATGTCCTACGAAAATACAAAAATGGCCTGCGAAAACGGCCGACACTCTCTCACGAAGTTCCGTCGCTGACGCCCGATGCCGTACGATGAAAAAAAATGGCCGACACCCTCGCACAAAGTTCAGACGCCGACACCCGATGTCCTACGGTGATACAAAAATGGACGCCGAAAACGACTGACACCCTCGCACGGAGTCCATACGCAGCCGACAGGTGCGCGACGCCGGGCGTCGTGGTCCCTCAAGTGAACCCATTCTACTATCATTATTTGAAGTTTGACTTTTTTTAAGCATATTTTTATTGTAGTCCCCCGATGGTGACAATTTTGGCAAATCATGTATTTATTATTATTGTAAAAGACTGCATTATTTTATATACACATGCTTCACTCGTAGGAGAGTAAAAACAGTAATTGCATCCATTTACCTCAGGAAGTGCCCGTTTACTTTTTTTTCTTTCTGAATGATGAAATATTGGTTTGAAACATAAGTAGGTCAATAAAATATAAGTTAGCATGTTGACTAAATCGTTAAATTTGAAACTAAATAGTATATACCACTTAAATGTTAACGATGCCTTAATCTGAAAAATATGTTAAACCTGTATTATAATGCAAACGTTTTATTTTAAAAAACAGCATTTCTCAACTCCAAATATGCGATTAATTTTCAAAATTAGATGCAAAGTAAAATTAATGGCGAATTCTTCCACAACAAGGTATCTAAAAATTGTTAGATTACTACGAATGCGATTTTGTTTTAATTTAATATAACCGAATGCAAATTATTAAGAACTAAACCGGAGGTAATGTAATTGTAGTGTTACATTCCTTAAAATAAGGTTTTGCATCAAGAATGAAAAAATTCTGTTTCTAAAGCTTTATCCATTGATACGAATATATTTCACGGTTGTTTAAACCAATTTTAATAAACTTAAACTTTCTTTCGTTCCTAAAAGTTTCTTCCAACCAAAATGCTTTGTTTGTTTGCACTTAATCTTGATTTTCTCGAAAACTTTAAGCGCAGAAAATCACACATAAATATTTGTGTGTAACTTTGGAATGCCATCTTTCCAACTTTACTTCATTACTAACTTGACAATTTCAGTATAAAAATGATAATACATGCACTTATGTTTTCTTTCCAAAGGGCCTTACCTAATGCTCTTGCTTTAAATGAAATGCTGTGTAGGTTACTCACCTAAAACAGAAAATGTTAATTAATAAACAGAAAATCGTTAAGCAATTTTTTAAATACATATTATAAAAAATATAGAGTTCTACAAAGAAAGACTAAAATAGTATATTATGAAATTAGTTTATAATGCAAGGGATTATGGCAGGAGTTTCCATTATTGCTTTCGCTCCGTTCAAGCAATAATGGAAACGAATGCCCTAATACCGCATTATAAACAAACTTCATATGCTATTTTGTCGTCGAACTAGCCACTTTGAGACATAATATAAATGAAATAATAATCTCAGATCGTTTAAAAAAAAATCATTTCACAGGAGTTCATGAACGGTCTTTTAATAGTTGCCATAGTTTTGCATTATAAGTGTCATTTATTTATTGTAAATAAACAAATTGAATCCTTAATAAAGCAGAAGAAGCTGAGTTGAGTCTTATTCTTAAAAAGTCGGAAATCATTTATAAAAAAGAGTTCGAAAGATTTATTGATTTGATGCGCAAAAATAATACGGAAACTGTTACAGAGAAGATTTTGCTTGCGTATTTCCTTGATCAGGTAAGTTCATTACATCATTTATTAAAGGTAATCATTCTATTTATTTTATTAGTCGAAAAACTACAAATCATCTGCATTATGGTGAATGTACTCCAAATTAAAATATGTGTTACGTCTCAACAAGGATGTGGACATCAGCAAGTTTTCAAAACTTTCGGCATTCTTGAAAAACTGTTCTGTTGGGTACATAACAGAGAAGTCATTAATGTTTTCAAAAGAGCACTTACTTAATTTTTTTCTTGAAGCACCCAACGACAAATACCTACGTATGAAGGTAAATTTTTACTTTTAAGATTATTCTTAATATATGATTCCATTTTAGGTAGTTGCAATATTTGGTGTGTTTGGCGGTTTCAGACGCATAGAATTGTACAATCTATGTATTGGGGATATTAAAGAAGAAGGTTCTGTCTTTGTGGTTTATATTAGAGATACCAAAACACATAGACCCAGGGTTTTTACCATATTAAACGATATGACATTATAGTAAATTATATTTACGTCATTAAGAAGTACATGAGTTTAAGACCAAAGCATGTGTTTTTTTTAATTCTACAATGAGTGTAAATGTACCTGTAATCCTATTGGAATTAACACATTGGGTCACATTCCTTGACGGATTGCCAAGTATAATATTCCCTATGCCGATCATTACACAGGACATTCATTTCGTAGAACTTCTGCCACAATCCTGTCAGGCAGTGGAGCTGACATTAGAACTTTCAAACTGCATGGGGATTGGAAAAACGATGCTGTTGTTGAAGGGTACGTGGCAGACTCCATCGAAAACAAAAAGAAAATTGCCAAAGTAACCGAGAAATATCTATATCAACATCTTCATGCAGTTCAAGCGAATGCCTTCTTGAAACATCTCAGGGAATTTCAATTACCGGAAATTCCAATTGCACCATTAATATTAACATCAGTAAGCAATAATTTCTTTAATATTACATTAATTACAGATCATATTCTAACTGTAGTATTAATATAAATAAATAATTTGTTTATAATTTACTCTACTGTCATCGTTTTAATATGATAAAAACCCTGGGTCTATGTGTTTTGGTTCCTCTAATATAAACCACATAGAACCTACTTCTTTAATATCCCCAACATACAGATTGTACAATTCTATACGTCTGCAACCGCCAAACACACCTAAAATGTAATCATATTTGTTAAGAATAACCTTAAAAGTAAAAATTTACTTTCATAAGTAAGTATTTGTCGTTGGGTGCTTCAAGAAAAAAATTAAGTAAGTGCTCTTTTGAAAACACTAATGACTTCTTCGGTATGTACCCAACAGAACAGTTTTTCAAGAATGCCGAAAGTTTTGAAAACTTACTGATGTCCACAACCCTTTTGAGACGTAACATACATTTTAATTTGGAGTACATGCACCATAATGAGGACGATTTGTAGTTTATCGACTAATAAAATAAATACAAAGAATGATTACCTAATAAACGATGTAATGAACTTACGTGAAAATACGCAAGCAAAATCACCTCTGTAACAGTTTCCGTATTATTCTTGCGCATCCACTCAATAAATCTGTCGAACTCTTTCTTACAAATGATTTCGGACTTTTTAGGTACAATACTCAACTCAGCTTCTTCTGCGTCATCCACGTCTGAATTCATTTTTGGAAAATTTACAAAAAATAGCTGACACTTGTATTGCTGGTAACTATAATAAGACCGTTCATGAACTCCTGTGAAATGATATTTTTTTTGTAACGATATGAAATTATTATTTCATTTAAATAAATAATGGGAACTCCTGCCATAATCCCATCATTATAAACTAATTTCATAATATACTATTATGTGACACATTTTGTGGAAAAGGAATATTTAATTAAATTAAATCTTTCTAGTTATAAAACGTTTATAACGTTTCTTAAACTGTAATAAAAAAGACGGTTTTATGTTATTTCGCATACCCTTAAGTCACTCATAAAACTTTTAAATGTAATGAAAGATGATTTATCTTACAATTGCAATTACAAATTTAGTTTTATGTTAGAATTGTTTTAATTTAATGAAAATATAAGGCGTATCTACTACATGTTCCATTAGTCATTATAAAGATTAAGTTTGATTATACATAGGGTGTCCCACAATTTTTAATACGCAATATCTCGGTTATTTTAAGAGATTGGTGTAAATGGTAATTTTCGCAGAAAAATATTGGCAATGCCTTTAATTTTTAACCCATGCTGTGCGTTAAAATGCTTCCTCGCACAGCAAAATTTTTCCCCTGTACACCAAAACCCCTATCTCTTAAAATAACCTACATATTGGCTGTTACAGAAATTTTGGAACATCCTGTATTGTTACACGATCAAACCGCGCTAGGCGTCGCGTCGTGAAGACTTACCAAGGGAGCTGGTTGCCAAGCTAACTACAGTGGAAATGGGCGGAGTAGATATGACATAAAATAGTAGAAATTTGGGTTGAAACAACACATCATATAACAATAAATTAGGGAAAAATAGTCCCTAGACACCAATCGAAAATTTCTCTGAAATAAATAGTCGTAGGCAAGTTGTCAAGTTAATCCTACCTCACTTTGGAAGATCATAAATAATTTAAGTTCAGACATTTACTTCGTACAACACCCTTTCACCTTAATAGTGTACGCTAATTTCGTCTCAGTGTGTTTAATAAATCTCTCTTAATCCCAAAACCACAAACACATACACGTCAACTTCATTTTTTAAAATCTGTGTTCAATTAACATTAAAAGAAAACGCAAAATGATGAGTGGTAATCAAACACATATAATAATATATTTTTAAACCGCATACACCCTGTATCTCTGAAAAGAAGCGATTTAAAAAAATCCTATTTGAGATTTTTCTTTGCCTTGATGTTTTTCTCATCTTCGCAGATTTTCAAATCGAAATAGTGAACCAGTGGCGTACGCTATGAAGTACATGAAATCAAAGGTTATTGTTTATCTTGGAAACGAACCGTCAAATCACAATATCTCATGTATATTGAGTTGATAAATACGGAAATAGAAACAAAATTCGAGTACATCCAGGGGCGTTGAAGGTAAACCTGCAAAATCTTTTAGATCTGGCCCTATCTCCGCCATTGAATCGAATAATCGAGTATCAGTGTACGACTAGTGTAGGGTGTGGGTAATGTACATAATATCAGATTGTCTGTGTGTATAGTTCCTGGGATATTAAAAGAAAACGTCCCTTTTTTCCACATGTTCATTTGACAAAATTAGCTTAATTTCATACATAGAATTTATCATAGAAATTTTAAAACACCGTATATATATATATATATATATATATATATATATATATATATATATATATATATATATATATAATCATAAATTTTCGAATCTAATGATTTTATTATTTCATCTTGAAGTACAAATGTTACGATTAACAATGAAAAATTATATCCTGCAAGTGACCCCTCTGCTCCTTTGGCATGCTAACATTATTTTTCCAAAATTTTCAATCACACGTTTTCAGATATTCTGGTCAATTTCTCCAATTGAATGAATGATGTTGTCTCGAAGCTGTTCAGTGGTTTGAGGATTGTTGACATAAACCCTTCCCTTCAAGAAGCCCCACAAAAAATTATCCAGTGGTGTGAGATCACAGGATCTAGGCGGATTAACTTCAGCTCTTCGAGAATTATGTCCAAATTTGACCTTCCCATTTAAATTCTCCGACTTTTTTGTTATTCTTGCTTAAACGTCATGTCATATTCAAGTGAAATCTTTGCGATTAGTTTTGACTTGCTCATCATGGAACGATTTTTTATTGAAGAACGTGCATTTATTGTAAAAACTTATTACCAAAATGGAGAATGTTTTACTGAAACTGCAAGAAAATGTCGTGCGCATTTCGGACGAAAGATTGCACCATCAGTGAAAGTTATTGAGAATTTTGTAAGAAAATTTGAAGAGTTTGGGTCAGTAGAAATCAACAGACAAAAAGTTTACAATCGTCGAGCTCGATCAGAGAGAAGCATTGCTACTGTACGTGCTAGTGTTGCTGAAAACCCGAAAATGTCAATTCGTAAACTTTCACAATAAGTGAATATTAAAACAGTTGACACAAGAACTGAAGCCAACCGATCACATGTCACATAGTACATTTGTTAATTGGGAGAAAAGCAAGAAGATAACCATTTTTTTAGAAAAATTATCTTCATCGTTTTTGGGTGGAGTCGTGGTTGGTCCCAATTGACAATGATAACAAATTATTTAAGGAATAATTTAGAAGGTATGGATGTCCAGAATATGTGGTTTCAACAGGATGTTGCCACATGCCACACTGCGAATGAAACCAGCAATACTTTAAGGGAAAGATTTGGTGATTGAATCATTTCTCGCAGAGCTGAAGTTAATGGGCCAGCTAGACCTTGTGTTCTCTCACCACTAGATTATTTTTGTGGGGATTCTTGAAGGGAAGGGTTTATATTAACAATCCTCAAACCACTGCTTTGAAAAATTAAAACATAAACATAAGCCTATGTTTATGTTTTAATTTTTCAAATTTGACAAAATTGTTTACAACATCTTTAACAATTTTTAACAAACATTACTACTGACGAAGATAACTGTAAGTGTTATCGAAACGTTTAGATTGTATAATTTAAAGTACACCATTAAAAAAACCTAAAAAAAGATAAGTATTTTATTATGAGTGTTAATTGTGAAAGTTTACATTTTCATATCTACCATACTTATTTACGGGACACCCTGTACTTATATATATATATATATATATATATATATATATATATATATATATATACAGGGTGTTTAAAAAAGACATGTCAATATTCAAGGGGGTGATTTTATTATTTTTCTAATTTTACTTAAATTACTCCTACAGTTTTCAAGATATCGATTTTGGTTATGTTACCGATATTGAATATCTACAGGGTCATTCATTTTGGGGGGTCAGGTTCACTTTCTGCTTCCCAAATGTTGTCTAGTTACGCCATTGACCTTCAGCGATCAAGGATGTGTGTTCCAGATTCTATCTAGAAACTTTGTTGTCTCTTGCATTTTTCCGAGAAATCCATAGACTTCGAGATAAATGCGAAACTGTGACATAAAAAAACGGACATTCTGTGTCCTACACTCGGAAATGTATCACCCCGTAGATATTGTGTACTAGTAATTTTTGTTGGCTCTTGAGTTTTCGGCGGATCATGCTTACTTTCCGAAATAAAAGATAAAAGTCAATGTAGTGCAAGTACCTTCAGAAAAATGCATATTAAACATTTACCTAAGGAATTCATTTTTAGGCGGAAAGACGCTAAAAAATGTTTTTGATTAATTTTAATTTGTCTAGAAAACGATATAAAAATATGTAAACATTTTCTATTTACCCTATGAGAATATTTGCAACAATCGTGGGAGTTAAACAAATTATAAGTTTAATTGTAAAATATTAGTGAATTAAATACAGCGCATGCAAGAAAATAAATTAAATACAGTTAATAGTGAAAACATTTAAATTATCGTAAGTTCTTTTACTAGTTCACAAAACAAACAAATTTAAATATTAGCAAGAATGACCAATGTTTTATTTCCAAACATTATAAAAACTGTTTAAAGTAACCACCCCCCCAGTTATTCGTCTCGTCGATTGCCGAACTCTCCCAAAAATAGCAGGATCGTTTCGTATTGTGTTACAGCCAGTGATGATTGCGATTTCTTTAATCCTCCTCATTTTCAACATTAGTTGCGTACTCCAACGCCTTCAGATGGCCCCATAGGAAAAAATTCGACGGGTTTACGTTGGCGATCGTGCAGGTCATAAATTAGGTTCAGCTCGGCCAATCCAGTAATTTCCGTATGTTACTATTAAAAACTTTCGGGCCACCATACTAAAATGTGGTGGTTCTATATAGTATTGCAAATGATACATCTTCAAGAAAATCAGGAAGCGTATTTTGCAAGAAGTTACGATATACCTCTTCGGTCAGCTTTCCTGGTAGAAATACTGGACCAATCACGCAGTCAACCACAATTGCAACCCAAACGTCCAACAAGAATTGGTGCTGGAAACCAAGTGTAGATTTTTATCAGCCCAGACATGGTTGTTTCTAATAGCATTTCGAGAAAAAAAATCTCGCTTCCTCGGTAAAAATAATCAAACACAATAGTTGAGGGATGTCAATCGATTTCTGCAAAAGCCAATGGCAGAATGCGACACGAAGTGGAAAATCAGCAAAAAGCAGTTCTTGAACGCGTTGGATGTTATATGGGTATAACAAATTTTCTCTAAGAATGTGCCAAACAGTTCCGTTACTCACGTGTAAAGCATCTGCAGCTCTTCTGGTAGAGGTTCATGGATTTTCCTCAATCCTGTTCAGCACATTCTCTTCTAGCTCTAGCGTTCGTCCTGTCCTTGGTCTCCCTGATCCTCCATTTCGATTCAATTTGCCTATTTCACGCAGACATCGATGAATATTTCCAAAAAGTCTTCTATCCGGAACATTACAGTTAGGATGTCGTTCACGATACAGGCACCGATCTTCTGCTGGATTGCCATCAGCCAGTCCGTCTGAAAAATAGGATACATAACTCGTAAGAAAATACACTATCGCTGTTTGTGCGTTAAACACCCTCGACTACGCATCAATCGTCTAACTCTGCACCCAATACAGTATTTATCACGTTCCGTATTCCGTACTTAGATTGTTTTAATGTAACAAGCAAAAATATCATGATAGTAATTGTTTGGTAGTAGTAATAACTGAAACAGTTAATGTGATATTCCGATTAGAGGAAACGTTGTCAAAATAGAGCTTTTATCAAAGACCAGGTGCTGTGATTGCAATTATTTCAACATCTATATCATCAAAGCATCAGTTAGATTTACGCATCACCTATTCGACTGATCCCAAAAATAGTGGCTTTAAGTATTCATTCAATAAATGTATTGTTGGAAACACCTATCAATTTGTGTTTGTATGTTCCTTCTCACCTTTAACGACATAAGAGGCAATCTCTTCAATTAAATTGAGCAGTTAGCATTTTCCTATAACATATGTGCCTTCTACAACTAATAATAAAAAGTTTAGGTGTCGTTAAACATGTAAAGTAAATTATCAAAGGTAGATGAAGTAGTTTAATTCCATCAATATTTAACCCTGCTGTTACCTTCGGGTCTATATGACCCAAAATCAAATTGTTGTTTAGATAACTTTTTTGTTTATTAACATCTAAACTTCGTAGTTAATGACTTTGTTTCTAATCCATTGAAGAATGAGGTGGATTGTTTGCTTTAATAAATTTTTTTTCCTCATTTTTTTAAGCGACAGTTTTGTTCGTTACGTTGCAGAGTAAAGTGCGGTTTGTTGTACGTACTACTAGTTCTTCTAAAGTGCTGAAATAACAATAATGGCAAAAAAATATCTTAGTGGTGAAGACTTAGAAAAACTTATTGATAATTTGAGTGACATTAGTGACGATGAAACTTCTGAAGAGGAAGATCATGTCAGTGAAGATAGTGATTATGAACAGTCAGACGATGATTTTTTCGACGATGCTGGACGGACAAATCCTACGCAATTGATGCCATCTGCTCAATCGGTTCAATCTAAAGATAATACCATAACTTGGATGTTAGATCCATTTCGTCAATCAGGGCGTGCAACTAGTGCAAATATCATAAAAGTCGCTCCAGGTCCAACTAGATACAGCAATGCACGAGTCCAGGATGTAAAATCTACATTTCAGCTATTTTTCAATAGTTCTCTGGAAAATATAATTTTGAAAATGACTAACATCGGAGGTCGTAGAGTGTACGGTGACAAGTGGCTAGAATTAATTGACATTACGTTGCAGGCGTACATAGGTTTGTTACTGTTAGGAGGAGTTTACAGATCGCATGATGAATCTACCAGAAGTTTGTGTAATGCAGAAACAGACAGGCCTCTTTTTCGCGCAACAATGTCGTTGAAACGATTTTATTATATATCACGCGTGTTACGGTTTGATAATAAAGAAGATCGTCAAGAGAGAAGGCTATGGGATAAGTTAGCTCCTATTAGAGAATTTTGGGACAAATGAGCTGAAATACTACCAAAATTGTACAATCCTGGGCAAAACGTAACTGTGGACGAGCAGCTGGTTGCATTTAGAGGTCGTCTATTCAAGCAGTATATACCAAGCAAGTCAGCGAAATATTCTTCTTATGCTTTAGAAGTTCAAGTAGATACGGGAAAACCACCTGGGGGAAAGCCTGAGAAGGATCAGGGGCTGAGAGTAGTTTTAGACCTTACTTATGGGCTAAGAGGTCAGAATGTAACTTGTGACAATTTCTTTACATCATATAAATTGGGTCAAATGCTTCTCAAAAGAAATCTTACTATGTTAGGGACTGTCAGGAAAGCAAGCCTGAGCTACCTACCATGGAAGTAAATAACGTTGTGCGTAGTTCCAAATTTTATTTTACTAAAGATACCGCAGTTGTGTCATATATTCCAAAAAAATACAAGAAGGTCATTCTAATGAGTACGTTTCATAACCAGAAACAAATAAGCGACAGAGAAGACAAAAAACCACAAACTATACTTCTACCAAAGGAGCAGTTGATACATCAGCTAATCGGTGCATACACATGAAGACGAAAAACAAATCGATGGCCCATAATCTTATTTTACAACGTTTTAGATACCAGTGCCTATAATGCTTTCGTCTTATGGCGCGAAATAAATCCAGACTGGAATAAAAATGTTTTGTACAAAAGAAGACTGTTTTTGGCACAACTGGGCAAACAATTGGTAAATCCTTACATTTTGTCCAGAAACCATCTTCCTCGTAATGAACAAGTAGCTGCAATTGTAACAGCTATTCAACAACCATTGGTGGATAATTCTACCGCATCTCTTCCTGCAACTAGCAACAAAAACAAACGAGCACACTGCAAATTTTTACCTTCTAAATGTGATAACAAAATTAATATGACCTGAATTTAGTGTAAAAAATATTTGTGTAAAGAACACGTGACCTATCATTGTCCCGACTGTAAGAAGTAGTGGATCATATCAGTTATTGGACATTTTTTATTCCGTTTTCTTTTTTTCTTATTTAAATTTGGTTGAATTTATTGTAAGTTTCACGTTTCATATAAAAACATTGCATTAGAGAAATAAAGTTAATAAATGTATAAAAATTGTGAGCTTTCGAGCGCGAATTTGCCTTCATTTTCAAATAACCCTTTTCTTTAACTATTTTTCTAATCTTATCCTCACTATTTTTTTTACAAATCTCAAAACAAGCAAAGATATCATGATAGTAAGAGTTTGGTAATAGTAATATGTGAAACAGTTAATTTTTTTCCTCACTCCTTGTCTTTGATACGTCACACACTCTTTACCTCTTTAGTTATAAAATTTCGCACTCTACTACGATACTTTTCATTTTGGTATATATGTCCTACGCATGTCTTAATTAATTATTGTGATATTCCGATCAGAGGAAACGTCAAAGGAACTGTCACTAGATCAGGTGCTATGGTTATTTGACAATTATTTCAACATCCATATCATCAAAGCATCACCTATTCGACTGATCTCAAAAAGGGCGGCTTTAAGTTTTCATTCAATAGATGTATTGTTGGGAACACGTATTAATTTGTGTTTCTATGTTTCTTCTCACCTTTGGCAAGCTATTCAATTAAATTGAGCAGTTAGCCTTTGTCTATAGTATAAGTTAAAGACTGCCTTCTACAACTAATAATAAAAAGTTAATGTGTCGTTAAGCGTGTAAAGTAAAATATCAAAGGTAGATGAAGTAGTTTAATTCCATCAATATTTAAGTTTGCCAAAATGGAATGTTGATAAATGTCTACGCCAACCCATATCGAGGGGTAAACTTACTTGGGGGTAATTTTTTTGGGAGCAAATATTCTAGGGTGGAATTTTCCGGGGGGTGCATATTTCTGTGGGACGGATATTCCAGGGCGAATCTTCTGGGGGCGAATGTTCCGGAGGCGAATATTGTGGGGGCAAGTTTTCTTTGGGGGTGAATATTTCAGAGGTGAACTTTCGAGAGCGAATTTACCGCACACTGCATTTTCAAATAACCCTTTTCTGTAACTATTTTTCCAATTTTATCCGCACTATTTTTCTTACAAATCTCGATTAATTCTGTTCCATAGTCTAGTAATTTTGTTTTGTCTCATTCATGTTGATATTAACTCTTTTCTTTTAATATTTTAATATCATTTTACACATATTTCAATACGTAAACACTTTAGGTAGTAATTTGTAATTCATACTCTAAAGTTAGAAAGTTTTGACCATCTTTACCTTGACCGAAATACAACTTATGCTTCATCTATAGTTGCCTACTAACTTATAATATTGTTAAAACGTATCAAAGGTTTTGTATCTTTAATTGAACAGAAAATTGTATTGACTAAACTGTAAGTAGGTCTACATTGCACCTAAATTAAATTTATGGCTGACTTAAAGTTGAACGTTAAAGATATAGAAATATGTACTGAATTGAAATTCAAGCAAACGCAAAAGAAATTCAGATAATGAAGCTTTACAAAAACGTTTAGAAAGTTCGTTTCAGATATTGAGAATCTAATCCGCTTATCGTTGTGCTCCATTTGCTTTGTACTTTACAGATATTATCTAAACTTTCTATGAAACACATTTTAGTCATTTTGTTACTTTTGCGCAAATACCTTTATATCAAATTTAATGACAACGCTTTCCATTACGTACGTTTAATTAAATTTTAATCCAAATAGGCGAGTCTGAAACGTTTTTTTTTTAGTAAATTTGATATGAAACGTTTCATTCGGAGGAGCATTGCAAACATGATAATAATTAAAAAAAAACGGTATATTATGTTAGTAAGAAACTTTATTAAACGGCTTTTTTAACCTACACTGTAGGTTGTATGCGTCAAAATTTGTAATCCATTTTTCGACCAATTCTACAAGTTGATTTTAATTTAAAATAGATTAGTCTAGTTGTCAATTTCCAAAACTGGGTCGCATGTTATGAAAGTCTCGTTAGGTTTATGTCCTTACAAGATTTATTTTATAATACATTGTATGCATCCATTAAAAAAATTGCAAGTAGATTTATGGCACGTATTTACAATGTACCATTTTAAAAACAAATTTGGCTAGAGTTCAACTGCAAATTTCTTAAATTTAAATTGCGCGTCTAAGTTCTTGTCTTTCTTCCAACTTCTTGTTGAACGAAAATTTGTAAATTTATTACGTACTTCAACGTTAACGTATTTATTTGTCTATTATTTCAAATCAAAAATACACAATATACGCTATGCTGCAGCTATGTCTAATGTAGATATTTATACCTGCCGGGGGGGGGGGGGTATCCCAAACATAAAGTGCCGGTCAGCGTTAAATCTAAAAATGTATCTGTTCACAATGCAGTTCAAGTTAATAAAATTAAATCAACCTTTACAATCATCTGCTTCCGTTAATGTTAAATCAAATCAAATTTGCAATAATCGTGATGTTAACCGTCAATTAAAATCTGACGGATTTATCACAGTTTCACGAAAAGTTTGCCAAAGAAAGTCTTGAAGGCTCTGGTTATAGTTTAGATATTAAAGTTGCTAAACACTATTCACATTTACACATCTATAACATGCTCCCAAATGTAACCACCAAGCCTTCAGAGAATCTGCCTTAAGTGACGAATTTCTTAATCTCAAAAAAACAGAGCTTTGGCCGAAAGGTGCACGGTTCAAACATTTTTTATTCCGTCTAATAAACAATCAGAACTCAATTTGACTATAAATCATAGTTTTCATTCTGTGAGGCGTACTTAGAGTACTATAAACAAAGATACTGTTTTTAATTTTAACTTAATGGATTATCTTCAAAACGTATGGAGTTTGAGATCCAAACGAATGTTTTCTTGTAGCTAATTGCCAAGAATATGATTTTATGCTTAACGGAGATATGGCGATCTGAGGATGTTACCAGCAGTGAATTTTACCCGAATAATTATAACGTTTACAAAAGTTATCGCAAATTTAGTGCAGTCGATAGACTACGTGGTTGTGGGGTGTTTTTAGCAATTAATATATAGTAGTATGTAAGTTAGATTCTGTAATATATGAATTATTTGTATATGTTGTAGGTATATATATATATATATATATATATATATATATATATATATATATATATATATATATATATATATCCTGATTTATATGTGAATGATCTTAAATCTTTTTTTGACATGTTTGATCAATTAATTTAATAATAGTAGGTGATCTTAATATTTTTGCTTTATGTTAATGATAGTGGCGCTGATCTAAAATCTTTGTGGATAAACAAATTTATGAGCTTTTACGAACTTATGCAGTTAACAAAATTCTTCATTTTAATGGTAGATTACTACACTTAGTTATATGTAATCAAACATGTGAGATTTTGCATGATAACGTCCCTACTGCTGAAGATATCCACCATCTTGCGTTTCTCATTGTTCTGTCAATTAAGAAAGTTAAAAATCGTAATTTCACTGATAATGCACTCAACAAACATTATAACTTCGCTTTATATCATCTAAACGTAAATATCCTAAATGATTTTCTAAAAGAAATTATTTATAATATCAGGCTCAAGGCAAAATACTACCGTATATTAAAATAGTACATTGTGTAACAACCGCAGAAATTAGCAATTTTGCACGTGTTGCACACTATACTTTTTCTACAACCACACCATAATACAACTGTATATAATTTTATTTTTAAAGAAATTTATTACCCATTTAAGTTTATTTATTGAACAGTAACATACTTATCTAATAATTTCACGTTAAAATCTTTAGTTATAGTTAACCGTAAAATTAGAACACTTTTGAATAACAATTTTTGGTGAATTACTTTTAGAAATATTTAAAGTATTAGATGTAGAGGTTGATGGTACATCGCTAGATAATTCTGTACTGATGTTGGCGGAGAAACCGAATGTAGTATTTTGTTTGCAACATTCATTTTGGAGTACAAAGAGTCATCGACATAACCTTCGGCGACGCTGTAAGATTGCCAACCTCCATGGCGTTTCAATGTGTGCCGGAATGTGTGCCCCGTGTACAATTCTGGATTCCGTAATTTTAAAAATGATGCAACTTCTGGAGGCATTTTACCAAATTTGTTTATTCCTACCATTTACCGTGTGCATTTTCCTTTTTGATAATTTAAAAAAAAACGGTTTTCAGATATCTCAGAAGGACGCAAAGAAACATATGTCTTGTAGAGGTTATAAAAATTACCGGTAATTGTAAAACTTCTTGAAACTTTTGTTTAGTGTGGTTTAATTTTATTAGTAAAGCAGAATTTAGATCTTCTATGTGATTTATTTTAATTTCCACAATTCGTAATTTTGAATAAGTCGATATATCGATGGCATGATTAATATTAATGGTAGATTTTAACATGGAATATATAGACCATAAAGTGGAAGCTTTTTTCACTTTTGACATTTCTTCGAAATATAAATAAATGTTTTCAGAAACACTTTTGGTTTTATTTTTGTCTTCCAATCCATAAATTTTTCTCTTGACGTAGAAGGTAGTAAATTCAACAACAATAAATTAGCATGTTCCCTGAGTTCTGGAGGTGTGTTTTCTATTTCTATATCAGAATTATCATTATCAGTACTCATTTTGTTGTAATTTAGTTTTAAAAATAATTTAGACAGGAAATGTTTGACTTTTACGAAAAATAAACAAGCGACAGTCGCTCGCGAGCTCGCGAGCCTTCGTTGATAATATATGTCTGAGTATATCTAAATATCGTTGGTATAGCGCAGTGGGTAGAGTCTCCGCTTCGTATGTGAAAGGTCTCGGGTTCGATTCCCGACAACTCACGTTTTCATTTCATTATATTATTTTATATTATAATATATTATTTTATTAATAATTACCAGCTTCAAAGTGCTAATTTTCGTTCTCGAAAATTTTTATTTTTATTTTTGGTGTATAGATGTTATATTGTGTGCCGGGAAGTACTTTGTAGGCACAGAAATGTCACTTTCCGGCACGCTTATGTCAAATTTCTTATTATTGTGAGAAATTATCAAGTTCGCGAATATAAAAGTGCGCAGAAAAGCGAGTTTTGAACAGTGGTTGTACAAAAAGATCTTATTGCGAATCCTATCATCAGAAACTCATGCGATTGCACCTTCTAATCAAGTCCCAAATATCTGCAGCGTTTAAAGCTTATCTAAGACACATAGTGAACTAAAGGACCCCGCACAATTTAAATGGTGTTACCCTGTGGGTACATTTTAAGGGGCCACCCTGTAGATAAGTTGGTTTTGTTCAATTTTTTTTTATTTCGAGTTAAAAGAGTGTAAATTTTTGCGAGTTTTTGTATGATTAACCTTTTTTTTTTTGGATTTGGAGATATTTATTAATGGAAATTTTTATTTGTAGAATCACGTTTCATTCACAAGTGACAATTAGAGTATTGTTAGATTGGTTTTTGTAAAAATAAATGTTCTCGTTATTTTTTATATTAGTGTATTTGTAAATAGGGATAGTCGTATTTTAATTTGGTTAAATCAAGTTGGGATTGCGTCATATAAAAAATTTAATGAAAAAACGTATTCACATATTACATTGTAAGAGTTCTAGTTAGCCGCCAGATAGGCACCGCTCCGATTGATAAGAGTTTAAATATCAAATTTCTCAGATAAGATTTCGAGTAGAAACAGGTTTGTTGATAAGGCAATCCTTCCATTGATTTTCGAGTTAGACTTCGTGTTTGCGCGGAGTGGTATATTTAAGTTTTGGGCAAATTAGAGTGAAGGTAGTTGAAAAACCAATGTGGAGGATAATGAATAATTATGGTCAGTCTAGTTAGGAATGTAGTACTAGATTTACGTGTTGTTTGTTTATGGTCAGCGTAACATCCGCAAAAGGGGTAGTTAAGTAGAGGTTGGAAGGAGACCTGGGGTTGTACCGAGTTGTCGTGGACAAAATGTTCTCCGTTTCCAATAAAAGGGATAATATATAGGCTCACTCTAAGTTATTCTTTTGGTTATATATACTTTATGCTAGTTACATATTTGGACGTAGAAGTGGTTTTCGTGTTTCTTATGAAGTGCTTAGTCTTGTTCTATGGGCCTGCTGTTTCGAAATTTGTGTTTTTTTTTAGGATCAAGGTAACAAGTTCCTCTTTAAAATGGTAACTTTTGGGTATTTTGCCGACATCAAACAAACTACAAACTGCTGTAAATAAAAGCTTTTCGTTTTTCCTTATTTTGAAATTAATAAGTGATAGTTCAAGTGTTGACGACTTCGTGTAAATGGCTAAGCGCGTAACCAACAATTATCGCTGTAAATAAAGAAAGCTTTTAGTTTCAGTGTAACCATAATATTCGTCAAGGACTTTGTAAATTTCGTTAATAAGAAGACGCCGTTTAAATAAATATACCGAATTTTATGGTTCAATGAGTATAATTAAAGAAGTAACGCTTTGTAAATAGTTATACATTTACATTGAATCAAATGAAGAATTAGTTAACGTAGTTTTGGTTGAAGTAACTGTCGTAAATTAATATGAATAATATTTGTCGTTTGTGATATTTCACATGGAAAACGTACCGTAGTACCCAACTGTCGGATTATTCAATACCTGGTGGGCCTGTTGTCCGACCGATTATCGTAGTTCAGAAGAGGAAGAACATTTCTTTGTTGTTGGTGTTTTGTAAGGTAACGTTTATTCTTTTATTTTTGGTGACAATAATAAAGTGTTTTTTTTTGTGTTTATGTGGGAGGATGCAAACGCTTGCTTGTGTAATCTATCGTATAAAGGCCATTCAGGCAATTTGGAAACAGGCGTATTCATCCTCGCAATTTATTGTTTATATCCTAATTATTTTTGTTGTGCAAATTCTGTGTATCGGAAGTTTATATTACCGATATTTTGTATTATTTCTGTTGTATTTAATGAAAGCTATTTGTTTATAATACATGGTAAATGATTTTAAAGGGCCTTGCAAACGCCGAGTGAAATTTTATTAGTTTTATTCTAGATTTCTTGTTTTGGAATTGCGAAATTTAGTGTTTTTTAGGTAACTGTATCATAAATAAAATTTGAGACGTAAATGTCACAATATACGACCATTGTTAATCTTTATAACTGTTTTATTGATAGTGATCTATTGTGATTAGTCCTCTGTGCTACAATTTTGACGTAAAGTAATATAATAAGCTAAATTTTGATTCACATTTAAGATTGCTAGTAATTGACTTCATTTGATGAAAGTTATTTAAGTTTTTTTAAGTAATTAATTAAAGGTAAATTTTTGAGGAATGAGATTCATCATGGTTGACGTAATGCATTTAGATAACGTAGTATGAGCTTGCTGGCCGAACAGCTTTTTGTGAATAGGAGGGTATCTCGAAAAGTTTCGATATATGTTTGAAGTATTTTTATAGGTAACGACTTATCGATTGGAGATATTCTAGTGCCTGATTTGCCGAACAGGTAAGGTATAATTATTTGTTGTGGCAGCTAAGTAGCTTATTTTGGAATTTAGGCATTACATCCTGATATCGACATTTGACAAATTTTAGGATTTCATAGATTTTTGATCGCTTTTGTTTAGTTTGTGGCGACGTATAGTTTTCGTTTTAATTGAATAATTAAATTGTCTTTCCAGTTATTCTTGAATTAGTTGAGCTAATCATTTTTGACGTAGATTTATGGAAATATTTAGTGAGCTTTAGGTTTTATTTCGCATTTTTCGGCTTTTATATTTCAAGCTTAAAATTTTGTTGAAGTTTAGGCAAACCTTGCGTTAATATTTTTGGAGTAGACTTTATGGAAGTAGTAAATTTTTGAGTGAACGTTTTGGTTCCGGTTAGACCAATATAATATCTGTTCATGACGATTTCGCGCTATAATTATTTTTAACAGGTGGCGCATTTTTGACTCTATCTACCGGTTTTCACGATTTTTGGAGTTGCTACGAGTGCCTTTTACCATCTTTAAGTAAGAACCCCGCCCACACCACAGAGCTATGCCGTGGTACAAATTGCCTTTACGGGCTGGATGCTCTAGTGAGTATTTAGCCTGTAACAACGGCAAATGGATTTCTGTGAATTTGGCTACATTTTTGTATGTTGTAAATTGTAAGGTTCTAATCAAAGACTATCATAGGCGGAAAGTCTTTTAATTAGTTCGAAAATCAAATCGAAATTCGTTTGAGCAGTTTTGCCGTAAAATTGTTATTTTTGAAGAGTCGTATAAAATGCATTTAGAAATCGTTTACCCTATTATGTTTGTAACACGCTAACACGGCCAGAGCTAATGAATAGAATTGATGGCGATAATAATATGGTTAAAAGGGAAATAGCCATTTTCAGAAGAAATGAGAATGGAAGGACACCGCTTGAAGTCGGAGATTTGACCAGAGCTTGCGCTAATTGCTTTCGGCTGATCCTTAACGAAATAACTCTTGTTGAAAATGACCCAGCTTGTTAAAGACTAAATGTTTTGAAACAAACATCAATCCATATTTGTTTTATTTTTAATGGTAATAATAATGTGGGTAGGATGTCCGTATCGTGTAGAGTAAATATTTTTATTCCTGTAAACATTTACATACCAGAAAATGTGCGTTGCTGCAGGCAGCACTTGGATGGCAAGAGTTTTATTTTCGAGCATTTACTTCCAGGGTGTCTGTTAACAGACCATATGTCATTAAAGGTTAGCAATTACAGGCATTTTTTTAAAGACATCCAACTCATTAGTCAAAACAAAGTGATACACGAGGACGTAGACAGTTTTAGCGAAGAAGATTTCAAATCCGTAGCTCCCGTTACGAAAGAACAATTTCGGGATTTGTGGACGTTTTGTTATTCAATATCTCGGCATCGTAGATAAACGTATGTAACCAAAAAGGACCTCTTGACGTTTTTATGCAAGATTCGGCAAGGTTTGTCGGACGAGTTTTTGAAAATTATTTTTCACTACCCAAGTAGACAGGCTGTAAGTATGGTCATTACTACAGTTAGAGAATCGCTAATTCAAAGATTCGTACCTAGTTATATTGAAATTGAAGCAATTACAAGGGATGATTACATTGCCAACCATGTAACAGAATTTTCCAACCAATCATATAATCTTTAACCCAATGCACCGATACCAATTGCATATATTGACGGGACCTACTCCTATATATCTAAAAGTAAACTTTCGTGTCTTAAGACAATCTTGCAACGTGCACCGAGTCGCCTCTTAGGAAAACCGGCTCTCATCGTAGCTCCGGACGGATATATACTAGCAATCCAAGGTCCTTATTTTTCGGACTGATGCCAAAATGCTGATTAATGAGTTTAATAGGGATGGCGATACAATAAGGGCATGGTTTCACCAAGGTGATATTTTTGTTATGGATCGTGGATATCGAGATTCCATACCTCTGCTTGACGGTGTGGGTATTTCAAACAAGATGACAACTTTTCTTGAACGGGGCCAAAACCAATTGTCGACTGAAGAAGCAAATGAGTGCCGCATAATAACTAAAACAAGGTGGATAGTTGAAGCCAGAAACGGTCACCTGAAATTCATATTTAAGTTTCTTGGTCAAACAGTTACAATACCACATATCGAAAACCTTGGCGATTTCTATCGTATTGCTGGAGCGATAATAAATAAGTTTCGCCCTCGCGTTCTTTGTTAAGCGCTAACGGAGAGCTGGCTCAACAATTACTGGGAAAAGCAAGGCAGGATAATATTATACAGGCCCGGGTAGAAGTAGGAAATCTTCGCAGACGGAACGCTCGTTATGTTCAAATAAAGGAGCGTGATTTAGATAACTTCCTTCATCTCATTTTGGATTTTTTCCGAGAGCTCACTGTAGGGGTATACCAAGTTAACCTGACACCACCTTACATTCAAGATAAGTTGCTGAAGAAGAATTCCATGCAGATTCTCTTAATAATGAACCTGGTTCTATGAGAATTAGATATTTTTCGCGCTTTCGCAATGCAACAAAACATTAATTGTGGATTGCTTACAACCCCACAGAAAATCGAGGAGCCGGTGAGAATGAACGGATCCAATTGTTGGTTACTACTGTACGTGCAAATCAGGTGCAAGAACTCTTCAAACATGTGTGCACATTGCCAGTGTTTTGTGGTTTTTGAGGTATGCGCGTTTTGAAAATGATGTTCACTATCCAAAATCAACGTTGTTGGATAAAATATTGGACGCAGCTAATAGAGCTCAACAACATGATCCAAGCATTGCAAATAATAATAATGCGATGGCAGTGGATACTGTTGATTTTTGAAAAAGTGCCCTATGGTCCATATCGTTTTAATTACTTACGTTGTTTGGCGTTAATAAATAATTTCGTTAAATTCTTATACATCACATTTAAAAATAGCACACTCATATTCACAACTTTGGCGAGCTGCAGCGCAAAAAATGTCCATTTGCCATTTAAATGGTGCGGGGTCCTTCCTTCTGATTGAAAGTCATTTTGGCAATATATCCAGTCTACAAAAGGTAGCTCTAGAATAGCAAATGTGCGTGAACTGTTAAATTTTAGCTGATCCATTAGAAATCGTTTATGGTTTTGCATCTCATAACATTCTACGTTGCTGTAGCTGCATCTCAGTATCGAATCTTTCTGAAAATGAAACTAAATACTCTAAAACTGCTGGTGTTGATCTGCTTCCCAGTTTCCTATTAAAGACTGGTCTCCCAGTTTTAGCTCCCCGTTATAGTCTTAATTTTAACAAACCATAGTTGGCATAGAAAGTTTGATTAGATCATTAGATGAAAATTGCACAAAGTACATTAGACAAGCCAGTAAAATTCAAATTTCGGAAAATATCCAACAGGAGTCAATATTTAGTTTAAATCATTCAGAACTTCGAATTGTTAAAGGTCTCAAAAATAAAAATTGTTTTTTATTTCAAAGCAGACAGTCGAGTAGTCATTTTAAGCAAACAGGATTATTTGGCTTCACTCAAAAAACTCTTGGATTCAGGTTCACATTCAGTCATTTTAGGTTTCAACTAACGGTATCCAATCCGGTTCTACTTAGAATGTATTGTTTGCCTAGGATTCATATGCAATACTACGTGGCCCATGGTTTTTGACATTAATGCACCTACTTATCTCCTGTCCAAATGGTTATCTAGTAAATTTAATAATTCCTCCCACCAACAGCCCAACTCAAGTGTTTCAAATTCGTATGAATTTATTGACAAAATTAAAAACATTAAACTTACAGAAGATGAAATTTTAATATTATTCGACGTTTGTTCATTGTTTTGAGCGTTCCAATAGATCAAACTTTAGTTTATCTAGAAGATGCTTTAAAACATAACCCTTTGGACAATATAGAAGTCAAGAATTTCTTAAATTCACAGAGTTATACACGAAACAAACTTTTTCCAAAATTAACCATCAATTTTTCAAACAAGAACATGGTACGACAACGGGCAATAGCTTATCTCCGTTTATTGTCAATCTAGGGTAAATTTGAAACCGACTTAAACGCCATTAGCCTTATTTCCTAGAGTTTGGATTAGACACATGGATGATATGTTTACCGTTCCCAATACTAACATTTTTAGTGTTGAGAACTTTGTAGAAATTGTAAATTCTAAATTTCAGACAAACAAATTTACCGATGAGACAGAAGCAAATGGCAGTATCCCGTTTCTTGATACTCTGGTAACAAGAAATGGTAGTAAACGAGATATAGATATTTATCGTAATCGATGACTCCAATCACTGTAAGCAACATAAGCTCGAGACTTTTTTGGTTCACAGATTGCTTAAGTTTCCTTTTTCAGTTCAAAGTTTTAATAAAAAATTGCGCACTATTAAAGAAATTGCTGCATACAATGGATTTTCAGATGAAATGCTTATGAATACAGTTAGAACACAAACACATAGAACGAGTGTCAAGAAAGTAACTACATTAGGTAATGCTATAGATCAAATAGAAGCAAAGTATGTAAAATTACCAAACTATCCTGCTTATACAAAGGTTGTAACAGTCACTATTTCACAATCACTAATACATGTAAGGCAAACTAAATTACCTATGAAAATACGCTTTAAACGACATTTAGTCCTACATATGCTTGGTTGAAATCATGTAGTAAACGCTTTACATGCTGATGTTATATATTTAGAAATTCCTTTAGTTCATCCCAGTCGACCGCTGATA
Source organism: Vesta saturnalis (assembly GCA_036346205.1). Classification (NCBI taxonomy): domain Eukaryota; kingdom Metazoa; phylum Arthropoda; class Insecta; order Coleoptera; family Lampyridae; genus Vesta; species Vesta saturnalis. The sequence continues at coordinate 4,026,077 of JARFJB010002265.1, read as the reverse complement.
GTTAACTATTGAATCGCGTTCAGTGTTTTTAAATTTGTTTGGTAAGTGGGTGTATTTTATTTGTTATTCAATTTAATGCTTAAAACCTGCACCTTCCCAGACATCTGGAAGGCGACTAAAATCTGTCCTGTATATAAAAGTGGTGACTCGCATGATATTAAAAATTATCGGCCCATTGCTGTATTGTGTAATTTTGTTAAAAGTGTTTGAAATGGTGCTTTACGGCCGAATTTGTTCTATGTTGTCTATATTTATTTCATTCCAACATGGATTTTTATCTAAGCGTTCTACTGTTTCTTATATGGCACTATGTTACGCCTATTATTGATAATCGAGGACAAATGGACGTAGCATACACCGATTTCTCAAAAGCCTTCGATCGAGTTGGTCATCAACTCCTGTTGAATAAACTTGATGCACTGGAGTGCAGCAATAATCTTTTAAAGCGTATGTCGTCTTACCTATCTAGGCGAGTGCAAAAATTTATATATAAGAGTTATGAGGATCAAAAATTCCTTGCTACTTCAGGAGTACCTCAACGACCAAATATAGGACCACTACTGTTTCTTGTGTTCATAAATGGCCTCTTAGATTTGATTAGATCAAATGTTTGCAGATGAACTCAAAACCAATTACCTCTATCAGAGATTGCTTATTTTTACAAAACCAGCTTAATGTGATTAATAATCGGTGCGTGGATAACAACCCCAACTTAAATGTATCTAAGTGGAACGTCATCTCACTTACACGTAAGAAAAGTCCTATCACATAGAACTTCTTTCTTCTTTCTCGTTGCGCATGTATCAGAGATTTAGAAATTATAATAGACAACAAGCTCGATTTTCAGAACCACAATAATTTTATAATTAATGATGCCTTTAAACTGTCGGGGTTAATTTGCAGTAATTTTTCAACTTTCTACTTTGTGCTTGTGAAATCTAAACTGTAATACCACGTGTGCTACGTAAATTCTTAAAATTAGTCAAGGTCCATGGCTTTACCTTGTTGGAGGGTTTGATCCTGATATTCTCTGAAAGACCAATTCACTACTTTCACTTCATGACAGACGTCGGATAACAAGTATCAAATTTCTGTTTAATATTTTGAAGAACTAAATTGACTGCCCTGACGTTTTAGCTGGCATTAATATTCATGTTGTGAGATTATCTTCAAGATGCTCTGAGGCATTTGCTCTTCCTGCAATAAAAACAAATATCATGTTCTCTTCGTCTTTCTATACCATATACCATGTGTCACCTATTCCACTCCTATGATATCCATTATTCCTCCCTTAACACCGTATTACATGCAATTACATGACTTTAAGTATACATATATATCGATATATATATATATATATATATATATATATATATATATATATATATATATATATATATATATATATATATATATATATATATATATATATTATTTGTAAGTTTACTTTGTCCATTAATTGGTTTTCTGTTGAACAATAAACATTATTATTAAACAAATACATTAATAGTGTATTAAGTATCAAAAGCGGCAAGGGCAGTTTACAGGTCGAAAATAATATTTGAAGGCTGACAGAAGCGATACCTCCAATTTTATCTGAGACCCATAACGTTCCATTTTTTACACGATCGGTATGAAAAACATCAAAACTAAAAATGCATTGATTGCATTTATAATATACGAAACTTTTCCGAAGTTATCTTTGCTTTGAATTTTAATTTAGCTGTTTATATAAGAATGATATTAATATAGTCATAATTAACGAGGATATTGCGTATTGTGATTATCCTAATATCTGTATTAAATACAAGACTTCATCGAAACATGTTATGACGTGCGTAACAGCTAAGTAACTATGTTAAGTAAACAATAATAGTCATGTTTCCATAAAATAGCTTACTGCTTGCTATGGATATGTGTAACAACCCAGCGCTGTATTATGTTTGTAATTTCCAATTATTTTTAAAAAGGTCAAAGAAAAATGAAAGTGACGATTCCGACCTTAAAAGTCCGTAGGAACAGGGGTACTCCTTCATCATTCCAGAGAAATCAACAGAGCGTTACGAGAACACTTTCGTATTTTTCAAAACGTGCTGCGGCCAAAGGACTTACACAAACATCCCAGTATAGGTACCGCTAACATCGAAAAAAGATAGATTCACAAGATTATAATTGAACATTTGTCTACTTTATAGGTACTGCTAGCCTATTTTGTAAGAAGAAACAAGAAACTTAAATCGCCAGGAAACGCTTGTTAAGATGGCCATAATTTTGTATAACGGAATTGGTTTTTCAACATTTTCAACTTTGAGACCCTTCCTCAAGAACGTTGCACACTGACTGAATCGAGAGGTTGTTTAAAGGAAGACATGCCTAGGTTTTTAACCCTTATGTGACTGAAGGTGGTGCCCGGTACTTTTAAGATGTACAAATTTTCAGGAAGCCCAATCAATTCGAGCGTTCGGAATATCTTCAAGTAGATCATTTTATATACAATTCCGATTTTTTCTCTTAAAGAAAATTTAACACAGCTCTGGAGGACGGTGTTTACCGGGGTACCACTGAAATACCAAAAAACACTAAAAATGGTAGTATTCTCAATATATTTTATTGTATTCGTTGTTACATTCACCAAATATAAAATAACATGAATAACAATCATTTATCCTTACATTCAAGGCAATGTACTGTTTGATCCATGTGCTAGAGACATACAGGATTCTTACAAATGGTACACATCTTGCGAGTTTTTATTTTTAGTTTATCGTCGCTACGATAACACATTTTACATATACCTTTCACTAAAATACGTCCAGTAGAATTTCCATCAACCATATGGCTGGAATTATGGGGAACTTCCAGGGAAATAGCATGGACTATTTCAATGGCATTTTTGGTGAATCTATTTCGCAAAGCGGTATTTTCGGTAGTTTCGCCTTTTATTTGTGCTGTGGTAGCTATCTACATCTAATATATTAAAAAAACGCTAATCACCAGCCTCTTGCACGTGTATGTTCCCAGCATTTTGTCCATAATGTCCACACCTGATTTAGTTTTATTATAAAAGGAAACTACTTCAGGTTTTTTCAAAGTGTCATCAATTACATCTGCAGAGTGCATCGTGGATCATAATATTACGCATTTCTTTACTTTTGGGACGCATGAACATAACATGGCGTCTTTATGAAACTATAACAAGCGAAACGCGTCGAGAGAGCAGGCCATTCCTTATTAGGTAGAAGAGCTTTTGGATTGTAAGGTTTGTTGTTCCTTAGTGTGCCAACCAGAGTGAGACCATCTGAACATGCGAGCAAGAGGAAGTGATGTAAATAAGTTGTCTGTAATATTACGACTTAAACAGTTTTTTCAACAATATTCACTTGCCGCTTATTGCCTGTCAATCTTCCTGTGTAAATTAAGCCTTAGAACGGATAAAAATGTATTGTATCACACACCCAAAACATTTTTATGCCGTATTTAGAAGTGTACTGAGTGAATTTAGTTCGTCCACGATAGGGGAAGGGTTTCTCTTCAAAGTTAAGTGCTCATTCGCCCTATAAAGCTTCAAGAGACTTTGGTTTAGAATCAACCAAATCTCGCTTATTGGGGCAGCTTTATCAATTTCGACTCTAGCTGGCCGTATGTGGCGTTATCGAATCTAATAAAGCGAAGAATCTAGTTGAAGCGGTCCCTGCTCATTGCTGCTTTGTATAAGGGCAAGGCGCCCGACACCCACAGTTCATCAATGTTCAGTATTAAATTTATGAAAGCCTGACATTAGTAAGATCCCAAAGAAAGCATCACGTTCCTCATATGTAATACGCTTCCACAGTTTTGATGCAGAAGGCGAGTTCTTATTGAAAAAATAACACACTTGGTTAGCCTTGCGGTTCGATTCAGCAAAGTATTGAATGTGTTGGTACGAGTATACAAAGTATTTACACAATTGGGACCTCTGCAATTTACAAACAGGAAATCAGAATGAAGGGGAAAAAGTAGTTGTTACTTTCTACTACCGTCTCAGACAAAATACTATTACATGACTCTCAAATGATATTATACGATCGGGTTTGACATGGTGGCATTGTTGTATTTTCTACTTTTGTGATCAACTTTTCCCTCTTCGTCGCTATACTTCGTTTCCGATAGGAATCCTCTCACCGACGCGAACATCTTCAATATCTGATTCTTCGTCGTTTACTGGTGGCACATAATAATCTTTACCATCATCTTCAAATGTCTCACTAAACTCCTCATCAGACATTTCCAAAGGAAAATGTATAATTACAGAAACAATCGATTTCTGGATAATGTAAATGCATACATTTATAATGAATAGATAGTTGTCACGGTTTATGCCAAGGAAGTCCTAAAAACAACGGCCTTTAGCGCCATTATCAATATTGTTGACGCTTTAAGCACCACCCCGAGATAAGATGCAACATGTTCGTTACTGACCAGTCGGCAAATGTTTGCTACAGGACAATCGAAAATTTATCGAACCAAACTTCATCAATCGATTTCCAAATACAATCAAGTACGGTAATATAACCGATATAACCTCGAATCTATACGTCGTATATAAATTTACCACTGTAACATTGCTTTAGAATTGTAACCCTAAAAGATATCCACTTCAAATTGAAATTTGAACATAGCTCTTAGAAGTTCCACTGCACTCTCCGTCATCAGACGCACTTGCTATGTTAGTTTTAACGCGAACCTTTCTATTACTACAACGCTCGAGTAAATCACAACACACTAAATGCAAAATGGCTGTGGTTGTTACGCTAGGCTCGCGCAGTCGTACACATATATAATACACGTCACGGCTAACCTCCGAAAATACACTGTGGTACCTGGGTACCACCTCCCGCTATTTACGTTACATTACTTTTTCCGCTTCATAAGGGTTAAAGAACTTTCCGGATGATTTTGGTTTGAATGTGAAGGTGGGCATCATAGTTGGGATAGTAGGTGCATTCAGAATGTTATAATATGAAATTGTAAGATATTTAAGGAAACGGTTCTTCTATAACAGTCGATATTCCTAATCTACTAAGACCAATATCCGCAGAACATTTATAATCACCAATCAAAGTTATTTTTGGAAATCTAAAATAGAAAACGTACCAGTCAGGTAGTAGGCAAAAATGCAATAGAGGGTTGGTGCTTTAAGATTGCGACAAGTTTTAGTTTGCTATATCCGCTTCCTTTAACAGGGCATGCATTTCGAAGAACATCAGTTACTCTTCTCACAAGTAAAGACGTTGGAGCTTTATGCGTTAAAAGACATGGTGGGTGGAGGTTTGCGGAAAACTCTAAACTCTCGAAGCATGTGTTATAGATTGCACAGTTAATGTTAAAGTTTTTGAACCTCTAAAAACATCTGAGAATATCCCCTCGTACATTTTGTGAATATATCACTATATATAACTATTAACTCTTGTAGCAAAAAGTATAGACCAGCTAACAAGAGAATTGCACCACTTGAGTTACGGAATCAGAATATTAGCACTAGAATCTGGAACAGGTTTTAATAGTAGGGAGATATAAACTTTTGAAAAGAAAACCTGAATATCCAAAAAGGATAAGGAACGGTAATGCTGAAAAAGAAAGTTTTAATTGGGTTATTGAAAAAAAATTTATCCATTGTTTTTTATGTATTTTAAAACTTTACCATAAATTATATTAACAGTCGTTGCAAAAAACTCTCAAAAAATTTTTTTTTGACTTATAAGCAATTTAAAATTGATATAATTTTAAAAAGAATCACGCGACTACATACGCACCACGATTGGTCGCCATGTTTTTGACGTCGTAATGTTAAATTAATTCTCGATAGTACAGTGTCAACGGCTTCTACATGTAAATTGACTAAAAATATTCGAAATTTAATTTAGGGCAAAAAAATTATTTATAATAGCTTGTTTAGTCATATGTGATAAAAGTTACGGTTACTATTTTTGCTTACCTATTTTTGCTTACCTATTTTTGTTTAGTTGCATCAGTGATGGAATTGGCAATGTGATTCTCGCGCTTTTCATGTATTTTTTAAATAATTTCTTATAAAATGTAATTCATTTCAATTTAGTTTCCGAAAACATTTTATGTATTATTCTTAAATAAAAATAGGTCCTTTACTCATCGCGTTTCTAATCTCGGCTGCGCCTCGATTAGAAAGATCGCGATTCGTAAAGAAAAAAAATACTTTTCTTATAATACAAATAACTATTAAACACAGTATCTTTAAAACCTTATTGTTGTTATTTACTAGTTAACACAGTCTTTACGGCAGATAGAATTAATGTAAGCACTTTGACTAACCTGCAATTTATATATATATATATATATATATATATATATATATATATATATATATATATATATATATTGAAAGACATTTCTTTCGGATACTCGCGTAACTTGAAGTCTCGTTCTTAAATTCAATGTTTCGGTCGACCACTACTCTACCTTTATCAAGAAGTTACAATATTTAAATTGATTGACATTGCCATGAAGGCATACCCATTTAAAAGTCCTTGCACCCTCTTTCAGCTTTGACCAATCGTAAAGATGAACTCTTCCTTCACTCCGCGCGGGTGGTCACTCTCTGTGGTCATGGGAACCTCATATTATTCATTTATTGGGCATTGAAACCTTTAGAAGTTTGGAAAAAAGGAATTCATCGACGGCGACAACATCAAGACACAGAAGAAGACGCTCCGCCTACCGGCAACGTGTTCCAGCCACTGGAGGAGTTCACGGATAGTCATACAACCATGGATCAGACGATAACCGGAGCAGATACCAGGGAGAATGTGCCGTTGGTAATTGATAACCCTACAGGAAATAGCCTTCACGAAGGCCAAGGTGATATACGAAGGAATCCGGATCCAGCCTCCCAGGATTGACATAGACTGATGAGATATATGGATAGGTGTGGTACGAAAGAGCGAGCTGCACTAGAAGGAATTAAAGTTCTTTCTTGTTTCATGATGAATCAGCGAGCACATTCGATGCCCCTTGTGATAGTGAAGCTACTAACAACAGATGACACAGGATGGTCCGGGACGTGGAGCACGTCACCCGCCTCCGAGTCACCGTCAAGGACTGGCGACAGAAAACTGGCATCGGGCAGTGTTACCCGTGTTAGGATTTCCGTCACGCACCGCGTTGCTGCACGGCGGCGGCATGCAGTTCCAAGTGCGCCGGAGATCAACGCTCCAGTCAATGCACGAAACCCCGAACCGATTGGGCAAAGTTCGTTAACTATGATGGGTGCCACTCCGCTAGCTATAGCTCGGCCTCCTCCGCGGATTTCTACATTAAATGGTTCTCTAGTAATGTGCATCTGTACAGGTTTTTTTGAATTTTGATCTTGTCATGTGACATTCAGGTCAACCATATGAGTGCCTGCAGTTACTTGTGTCTTAGAAAATGTTTTAGAGAAAACCGCATCATTCTACGTCAAATGGCTCTGCTTAAAAATCACTTACGGGCAGACGGACGAACGGACGAACAAGACGTTCCCATAATGTGTTTGCAACAAATAATAAGATTAAAATCAATTACTATTCTGAATCTAAACGACACGTATCAGAACCAAAATGGTATCTAATTTAAACGTAAAAAATAGTCTGTGTGGTATCGATTGAGGATGAAGCTTTAACAATAGATATTTTAACTGAAACTTGTTTTTCAATGTAGAAGGTATACGTTCCATTTAGTCAATTCTGCAAAATATGTGCTGGTGAATTTTAGTATAAACAGTTATACCCTAAATAATTACATTAGAAGTTGTAAGCGTCGTTGAGGCAAGTATATCAACAAGCAAGTAAAAGTAAAGGCACGTGCTATGTCTCTAAATTGTTAATCAATTTACCTTCCCTAAGGACACAATTACAAAACAATCATTAACAAAAATTTACTCATTTAAATGTGCATGGAATGCATTTAAAAAAAAGGTGTGTACAGGGTTAAGCAACATGTTTATACCAGTTTATAAGGATTGATTCACATAAAAGTTTATATAAATGTACCACCGATTAGTAGTATAAACCACGTTGCAAGAAATTAAAGCCTTTCTATCACAAGACTCCAAATTGGCTTAACTTTACTATGTTTTATAAAGACCAATTCTTTAAAACTTTTTTAACCACACTAATATTCGTTACAAAAAGGAGTTCAGTGATAAATTAACTTCAATATAAAATGTACCGTTGAATAATGACGTTTTTGTCAGTGTTCCAGCAATAAAAAAGGTGCATCCTTGTTTATCACCGATAAAAACGCCTGTTTCTCATAATCAGACTACAACTAGTAGTCGTCCGTCGCGTCGGTACGTCACTTTAATGTGTGTTCTGTCAGTTATAATTATAAAGTTTTGTTGATATTGAAACATACAAAATTCATTCATATATTCTGTCGTTAATTTATCTTGCCAAAAACAGCTTTGGTCTCACGATTTTGCCATGTCAGATTTTCTCGTAAAAATACTGATTGGCAAAATTATTTCGTTACAAAGAGAACTTTATCCGGCAAAATAAAAGCTCTTGTGTTTTTACTGTTGATAAATAAATAACTGCGAACTGATAATAGATACAAAAAACGAAAAACTCGATAGAGTTTTAATCATAAAACTATAATGAAAGAACAAAAAAGGGGAGCAACTGTAATAAACTAATGTTAAATGTAGAAAAGTATGCAACAAAAGATATATTTTTTCACACACTAATTTTTACCTTCCAACCTACATACAGTGTGTCCAAAATTGGTCTGTGCAGTATTGCTATCTTGGAAACTATAAGAGATCGAAAGACGGTTAAATGGAGAAAGTTTTAGGGAATTTTGAGCCCACTAAAATGCATTCTGAAATCAAGGCTATGTCAAATATTTTTCAAAATATTCGAAAAAAACTGAAAATCAACAATTTTTATTTTTAGCTAGATCTCTTTTATTTGAACAGATATAAAAAAATAAATTACACTTTGCCATTGCCACCTTTTATCCTCTATTGATTGGTGACAGAACAAAATTAATCCGACGTTTCGTCGATTACAGACGATCATCAACTTTATTTTTTCATATGGGGCGGAAATTAGCTAATGGTTAAAATGATTCCTTTTTTTATTCTAAATCCAACGATGTATAACACTTAATGATAATTCGACGTTTCGACCCTCACTCTTGACATTTTCAAATATTTCTTTTTTTTATGAAACATTTTTGAAAAAAAAAACTAACAAAGCAATTTATTCTGCAAATGTACATTTTTTGCAACTCATAATTCATAATAGGACGTTTCGACTCATCAAAAGCATCATCAAGTAAACTCTTATGAACAGTAGCTACATATTCGTAGATAACTATTTATTACCATATCGAAAAAGCCTTTCCTAATCTTGTCTTAACCAACGACAGATAAATAACTCTTTCATTAAGTTTAATTTTAAGTAAACACCTAACAAAACATTTATTTCAAGTGAAAATATTTAGAAAAATGTGAAAAATCCTATTAAAACACTACAGTTAAATAATGAATTCGATTATTGTAAATTTCTGGTAATTAGGCTTTGATGAGTTTAAAACAATTATTGTATAACGAAGAAAATTTTGATATATCAGTGTGCTATATCAAAAATGAAAGAAATGCTACCACAGCTAGTGAGAACTTTTTTCAAATGTACCCCGAAAGAAGACAACCTGGCAGAAATCATTTTAACAATGTAGTAAGAAATTTAATAGAATTAGGAAGTTTTGATAACCACGTTCAAAAAAGTATGCGATCGATAATGAGAATCGTAACGGGAACATTTTGGAATATTTTGACGAAAATCCGAAATCTTCAGTATGAAATTGTGGTACGGAGTTTCATATTCCAAAATTCACTGTACCTACAGAATGTTTTGAAAGTTGTTAAATATCATCCTTATAAGCCAACAATTGTACAAGGCCTGCAAGAAGGTGGCTTTGACAGGAGAATCGAATTTTGTAATTGGTACCATCGTAAATGTCAAGAAAATCTTGATTTATCTGATAAAGTTGCATGGACAGATGAGACACTTTTTACCAACTGTGGAGTCTTCAATAAAAAAAAATCATCATTACCGGCTTCAAGTACGATTTGGTTTTAATGTGCGGTGCGGAATGATCGATAAGTAATATCTTTGTTTGAGTTAATTGAGTAACATTTAATAAATTAATTACGACTCATTTATTTAATATTCCCAATGAATTTCAGGAAATCGTCTGATTGGTACATTTATTTATAACCACACGTTAACAGGGCAACGATACCTTTTAATGTTTCAAAGCCAAATCATTCCATCCATTCGTGAAACTGTTCCCCATGATGATTTTAATAATTTGTGGTTCCAACAAGATGGATGCCGCGCACATAATTCAGGGGAAGTCCGATCATTTTTACGGGAGATTTTTGGTGAAAGAATAATATCCAACGGTGGTCCTGTGCGCTAGATCTCCGCACCTTACCCCGTTAGACTTTTATTTATGGGGATATGTCAAAAATGAGGGGTATGAATTTGATCTCCCAGAAAATAGGCAAGTTCTGGAACATCGAGCTATTAATATTATTGAAAATATTAATCGTAATACAACATGTCGAGTTACCAGAACTGTCGCAACAAAAATGTGAAAAGTGCATTGAAAAAATGTTCAACATTTTGAATAATAGTATGTAGAACTAATGTCGGTTTTATAATTATCCTGTAAAATACATTTAATATTAATATAAAACACTATAAAAATTATTTGATGTTGTAGCGTTGTAAAATGTTTGATTCATTGCTAAAAATGTTTTTTAATTACTTTTAGTTATAATTTTATGGTTTAAATGAGTAACCTTTAACATAATACCCTAATAACTACTATGGGTTTTTTTAATATTCCCCATTATTTTCACTCCTTTGCTTGAGCAATTTGTTTATGAATACCAAGTAAACATTGAGTATTTCTAAGACAAGTTTTGGAAAGGCTTTTTCGATATCGTAATAAATAGTTATCTACGAATAGATAACTACTGTTCATAGGAGCTTACTTGATGATGCAATAATTGTTTTAAACTCATCAAAGCCTTTCAATTTACAATAATAGACTTCATTATTTAGCTGTAATTAACTTTTAATTGTTTTAATAGGATTTTTCACATTTTTTTAAATATTTTCACTTGAAGTAAATATATTGTTAGGTGTTTACTTAAATTTAAACTTAATAAAAAATACTTATCTGTCATTGCTTAAGACAAGGCTTTGGCAGTTTTTTTTTTCAAAAATGTTTCATAAAAAAAATAAATATTTGAAAATGTCAAGAATGAGGGTCGAAACGTCGAATTATCATTAAGCGTTATACATCGTTAGCTTTAGAATAAAAAAAGGAATCATTTTATACTATTAGCTAATTTCTGCCTCATATGAAAAAATAAAGCTGATGATGGTCTCTAATCGACAAAACGTCGGATTAATTTTTTCGAATATTTTGAAAAATATTTGAGGTAGCCTTGATTTCAGAATTTTAGTGGGCTCAAAATTCTCTAAAACTTCCTCCATTTAACCGTCTTTCGATCTCTTATAGTTTCGAAGATAGCAATACTGCACAGACCAATTTTGGACACACTGCATACACATGTAGGTATTATGCAATCGCCTTTTTTTTTTATTATCGCTAAATCGACTTATTAGCTCATTTTACAACTTTTGGTCAAGTTTTGCCAAGATCGGCCATCATGTCTGGATGTCTGTGTTGATGTATGTTATTATCCACGATAGCTCCAGAACGAAAATACCTACGTACTTAAAATTTTATATTTAAGCTTGATTTCATTTGGCTTAGAGCTGATTAGAATTTGGAAGAAATCCAGCTGCGGGTGGGGGGGGTTTATTAGGGGCAGTTTTTCGTTTTTATCAAATATTTATAAAACAGCGGCACATTTCAAAGATATAAAATTACTTAGATATAGACCTTAAACATATCAATTAATTATGTTCCACGTAATTTTTCGATATGACGCGAATTTAGCGGCAAAAAAAATTCCTTAGGTAGAATTTAAGTATTAGTTGAAGTTTTTTCATTATCTGAATAACGATTAATTTTATAAGAAAAAGTGTGGACGTATTTTTTTTAAATTTAATGTAAAGCGAAATAAACATGATTGAAATATGAAAGTGTAAACTTTCACCATTATCACACATAATAAGATACTTATCTTTTTTGGTTTTTTTAATGGTGTATTTTAAATTATACAGTTTAAACGTTTCGATAACATTTACAGTTATCTTCGTCAGTAGTAATATCTATTAAAGTTGTTAAAGATGTTGAAAACTATTTTGTCAAAGTTCAAAAATTAAAACATAAACATCAGCCTGCTATTAATAAAATAGTTTGAGATACGTATAAAGCCAACTATAGAATTACATTTTAGTAAAGAATAACTAGGTCATTAAAAATTAAATATTGTTAAACTGTCTTAAAGATGACAACACCCTCTAACGGTCGAAGACTAGCAGTTATGATATAAGTGTGAAGTTGTGAAGAACTTGAAAATGATATAAACATTCACAAATGTAAACATGACATCAAATAAAATAATCCAGTTAAATTGAACAAAGGGATAGCTTTAGGTGATCTTAAATGATCTTTAATTTTTTTTTTAAACCTACAAGAAAAATTAAAGAAAATTTAAGATCACCTAAAGATGTTTTACACCCATTATCATCTTCCGGGGTGTATAAGTTATCTTGTTCATGTGGAAAAGTATACATTGGAACCACAAAACGTAATTTTGATACAAGACGTAAAGAACATATGAGATGTTGTAGATTAGGTCAACCAGAGACGTCTGCGATGACTGACCATACCATAAATAATCTAAATCATGACATTCAATTTGACAATATGGAAATATTGTCAAGACAAACTCATTATTATGTTCGTTTACAACGTGAACATATTGAGATATATAAACACCCTAATAATTTTAATAGACAAGAAGAAAATCCCCGTTTATGATTATTTAACAAAATTACTACAAACTAATGGATATTCACGTACATATTAATAATGCTATAACACCTGTGCCATAATTATGAAGAAAAACTAGTGCTTAAGGTACTGTTTTTTGTCCTAATAACTAATGTTACAGATAAAATTGAAAAAATCCCAATTAATCATGGCATCAGGACTGTGTTTAAACCTGCAATAAAAATTAAAAAACTTTTAAGGTCACCTAAAGACTATGTAGTTATTCTTTACTAAAATTAGATTCAATAGTGGGCTTTATAGATTTATCAAGCTGTTATATGTATAGCAGGCTTATGTTAGGGATTTCATCTTTTTATATTTCATAACTTTGTTCTAATATTTCAAGCAATTCTAACAGAAATGACCATTTACTGGGGGCGATAGCTGTCATTGTTATCAAAACGTATAAATTTACATGAAATATAAATAAAAAAATCCACTACTTAAAAATCCCAAACTAAGTAATTTAATTATGTCTAATAATAGTGAAAGTTTACATTTTCATAAATTGAAGCAGTTATCGGTCGTCCATTGCCAGCCAACCCTTCTAGGAATGGATCCAGATTCATATGAACCCTTTTTTCGTAAATTGTCCCGAAACAAATTCATTTATTATTTACAATATAGGAAAATATTATACAAATAACCTGCATATAGTACCCAGTTTAACCTCATTAACTGCCAAGAAGCCATTTTTTTAAAAACAGCATACTAAATCTTGGGAAAAAATATTCTAATACGGAAAAGTAGTGAATGTTAAACTGCTGTGCGTTAAGATTTATCAATGAAAACTGCCATCTTACCAAAGGTGACGGAGTTTTATAAAAGTCGTGGAGTTGCTAGTCAGTAGTGAGAGGTGGTTTTGGTTGCTAGCATTACGTGAGTGTATTTTACTTTTGCTACATCTAAATTTAAAACAACGCCACGGTTTTAAAACTAGTGTGTATGTGGTGCGGTAAGCCGAAGGTGAGTTCGTTAAAAAGACTTCTCTTATGTTGGACCACATAATACATTTTCCTTACAGTGATCACTCTGAGAGAAGAATAATTCATATATATATATATATATATATATATATATATATATATATATATATATATATATATATATATATATATATATATATATATATATATATATATATATATATATATATATATATATATATATATATATATATATATATATATATATATATATATATATATATATATATATATATATATATATATATATATATATATATATATATATATATATATATATATATATATATATATATATATATATATATATATATACTGACTTCACCTAGAATTTGTTGAACGATTTTATTGAACTTTTCGTCAACGATGTCTTTCATTAGAACAAACAAACGGTTAAAATTTGAATAAAAGCCAGCTAGTAGTTTTTTTTCCTTTGCACTTAATAACAATAAATTTGAAGAAATAAACCAATCTTTCAATATTGCAAATTGTGTGTTCACAATTTCGTTCTGAAATTGGGAACAATGCCAAGAGTACGTCAACATCAACATTTTTCCCAATTGACTGACTTTGAACGTGGCCTTATTATTAGCATGAGGGAGGCCGGACTTTCGCTAAGAGAAATTACTCGTCGTGTAAACTGAAATGTTACAACGGTATTGAAATGTTGGCCCAAATGGTCCAAGGAAGGGGTACAACAACGTCACCCTTGATCTGGACGTCCCCGCAGGACTACAGATCGCGAAGAACGTCGCTTAAGACTATTGGTCACAAGAGACAGATTTTCAACAACTCGCTCGATTGCAAATGATTGGATGAGAGGTGTAGGACATGTCATCTGTTTATCGCCAGATAAGGTCTTATGGGCTGCGTTCATATCGTCCATTTTTATGTGTTCCTCTTACACCACTTCACCGTGCACGCAGGCTAAAATGGAGCGACGAAAGAGCTAATTGGGCGCAAGAATGGCATCGAATTGTGTTTAATGACGAGTCCCCATTTTACTTGTGGGCCCACGATGGTCGTAGGAGGGTTAAACGGATGCGTGGAGAACGTAGAAATCCAACAATTTTCGTGGAACGCAACACAACCCTCACACAAGGAGTGATGATATGGGGTGCAATATGTTACGGTAGCAGATCACCCTTGGCCTTCATTGGTGGCAACTTAAACGCCGCTGGTTATATTGCCAATGTGCTAGAACCGGTTGCGCTTCCATATCTTCAGGGGCTGGAAAATCCCATTTTCCAATAGGATAATGCGCGCCCCTATTCAGCAAGGGCTACAACACGTTTTTTGGAAGAAGCTAACATTGCCGTCTTCCCATGGCCTGCTCGGTCGCCTGATTTGTCGCCCATTGAAAAGTCTCAATAAGACATTTCTTCTTGGAAACTTGTGTAAATAAACGTACAAATTAATTCAACGTTTTTGGAATGTCCTTCGTTCCCTTTGTCAAGAACTTATTTTGATAATTACAGAAATTGAAATAAGGTAACTATTTTTAACAAGTACTGAATATGAAACAAGGTAACTAATTTAAATTTAATCTGGACGAGTGGGTAATTGGTTTAGTACATGATGTAGAAGGTGTAGAAGTGGGGACGCCAGGAATAGTTGCAGCATAGGTGTTTAAAATTGCTGGAGGATTTGGAGTTGGTTGAAATCTCGAATCAACTTGTTTAATGACATTTTTCCAAATTTCTGGCATTCTAGAAATGTCATCCCATTTATTGACGGCGTTCGGTCTTCTTTCAATTTCAACTGCTTCTCTAATAATTCTTTCTTGTAAGGTATATGGTGCAATTAAACGGATATTGTTGGTGTTCTGTGTCATTTTTGGCAAATGTCTTTGCTATTCTGTCTGTAAATCTTTTTATATAAGGTAAGGAATCGTGGGTTAATTGTTTGACAAGTTATTATTTCTTGGTCTTCTTACTTCGTTGGTAATTTTCAATATTTGTTGATCTTTGTATCCATTTTGAAGCAATATTTTATCAATAGTCTTCATCTCTTCCATTTCAGAATTTTCGTTAGATAAGTGGTAAGAGCGGTATATCAAGGATTTCATAACGCTACGTAATTGACAAGGGTGGTGATGCGAAAGAGAGTTCAAACATCTATTTATATGAGTTGGTTTTCGATAAACTTTGTGTGTAAATTTACCATCGGGAAGTCTCGTTATCAGGGTGCTCAAAAAAGGGAGTGAATTATTTTCTTTAACTTCCATAGTAAATTTGAACCCATAGGTGATCCTTGAATTTGCTTGTAGAATTGTGCTTTGTATGTAAAATAAGATGAGTGCATGCAGTGGTTTATCAATTTGAGTGTATCGTGGTTTACTGAGTGTTTTCCTTCTAGAATTTTCTTCGTATCTTCAATAGGTATTTTGGTGAAAAGTGAAGTTATGTCGAAACTAACTAAAATGTCATTTGGAGCCAAGGGTACATTTTTGAGTTTGTATAGAAAATCATAAGAGTTTTTGATGTAGGATGCAGCATTTTCACAAATCGATTGAATAATTTTTGCTAGATAACGAGCAAGGTCATGAGTCGGAGAATTTAATGCATTGACGATAGGACGTAATGGCCAGTTTTCCTTAGTCATATATATATATATATATATATATATATATATATATATATATATATATATATATATATATATATATAAATTGATCCGAGAACCTCTTCCACGATGTAAATACATGTACTTAAATCTCAGGTACATTGATTGTGAAACCAAAGGTAGTACAAATAACCCACTGACAGAGTCTATAAACGCCTTTACGGTAGGTACAAGTTAAAATCAAGTTATACAAATTTTGTATACAGAAATACACACACCCAAAGGCATAAATTTCAAAAGTCATTATATACAAGAAAGACACCGGTTACATTTTATTACAAATGTCCATATTACGAGAGGAAAACTTATCCAATTGATAAGTAAACAGTTTGCATAACTTCTTCAACGCACTTCAATCAAAATATTTCCAATTAAGCTAATAAACTCAAAGTATTTGAATTAAAATTGTAACTTAAAAGCACTTCAATTAAGTTATTATAAATAAAGTGTCCATGTAACTTATTGAAGTTAAGGCATCCATAATATCTTAAGAAGATGGAGACCTTAAGAGAATCAGACGTGTTTTCGAACGGTACTTAAAATGGTTAAAGTAAAAATTTCTAATTAGAGGTAAATGATTTAACAATTGAACTTGCTAAACGACATAATTATTTCAAATTAAAATCAGCGCTGAATTTTTCGTTTATAAATATTAATTCAACAAATGTAACAAAAAGAAAATACAAATACATCAACTTTCTAAATCAAATCATCCTTCCATTGGAAAAAAAAATTAAATCTTTGGAAGAAAAATTAAAAAAATGGTATTGTAGCATTCCGGTGATAAATAATAAACTTGATAAAGTAGTGTTTAGTGATGATTGTAACACTTATAACAATGACCATAAAAGTGATAATCTCAAAAGTGATATGGTACAGGCGCTAATCAAAATAGTCAACAAAGAACTTCAAGTGCACGGTAAACATACTACTAACCTTGACAGTATAAATAATTATGTTCATAATAATGTACAAACTATGAATATTTATGAAAATCAAAAACTAAACATTAGGTTATCCGATAGTTATGGTCGCAACTGTGTGAACGATCCACAATCTGTATTGGGTAGATCTGTTTCGGTCCAATCTTTCTTAAAATTCAATGCAGATTCTAAAGGTGTCGTAGAAAACTTACTTTACTAAACATCATTTTATTTTATTTTAATAAAAATGACTTCGTGTTACTGCAGCTGGAACAAATAACGCAACGAACTGCTAACATAGCACCGATACTGTACAATCCCAACCAAGTGACACCACGCGTCTTCATCGTTTTAAGCTTCAACTTTCAAGGTCTAAACTTCAACTCCAACTGAACTAAAAAGCAGCAATCATCTGCCCCTCTCTTCAAAAAATACTTAGATTCGGTAAATAACAACTCATCATTTCAGATGGAAACTCAACGATAAAAAACAAGAGACTGTCAATTCGGAGAAGCACCAAATATGTAACACTACCAACGACTGTAAACTTAATCAAATAAGTGCTCAACACTATTTACAAAAGCCTACACAAGCCAGACTAAGTGACAGTAATGCAAACAACTTAATTGATATATACCAAGCACTCTAGACGATAATTATGATATCTGAACGCTACAGGATGTGAAGATAGCCGTGATCAAATTTAGAAAATCAAACGGTATACGTATTTATATATTTGTACTAAATAATTTGAATCTCTGAGTAATTTCTTCATTTAAAAAAATATCTTTTCTCTAGCAATCATAAAATTATAAAATTAAACAATGTCGTGAATTAATTCCTATATTACAAGCAAACAAAAAAAAGTATATTACTCAATTTTCTCAAGATTTTCACACAATGTGTCAAGTAATATCACTGACTTTAACTTTGGCAGATAAAATATTATAATTACTGTCTTAGATTGCAGAGGTACGGACAACGATGTTAAGATACCTTCAGTGACATTGTATTAATAATATCATCAGCTGATGTTGCTTTGTTACATCAACCTGCTTAGTAACGTAGGATTCTGAATTCTGTGGTAGGTAACAAATTTTTAACTGCCCCTGGTAGGGGAAATTTTAATCTTACAACTTTCATAATAAATTCGTCGATCGAGTTAGCAAATATGTTAAAAGGTAACTAAGTTCTTGGTTTTCACATACTACCAAAAAAATCTTTTTATTTTAGGAAATCATGTTATAACAGGCTATAACCGGTACACAAGGTAGTCTAGTAATTGTATTGTTTAACAGAAAGGGCAGAAAAATCGAACAACGCCAGTATTAATGTATTCCTTTTTCCAGCTAATTTAATAATTTTTATTCATTGGTTTAATTTATTAAACTAACAGCATTTTTGTTAAATTTATACATGTAGGTACTTAAATAAAAAAATAGCTAGATATTTATTTGGGACAGTTTCAGTACAAAAATAATACTTATAGAAAAATTGCAGCAGAGAACCAAACTTGTTTTTATACTTGAAAGGACAGTTATAAAAAATTTTAACATTAACGATAAAGGGTAAAAGAAAATAATAGAAATAAGGTCACTAATATCTCAGATTACATGTGTAGGTTACCTCATTTTGTAACTTTAAAGTCTAAATTGCCACCACCTTCGCTAAACATTATATAGAGTTTACTCACCAAGTTACATACTAAAAATTATTATTAATTTTATTAAATACATAAATAAAAAGTTTACCTCGAGTAGGATTTGAACCTACGACCTGTACTTTGCTAGAGTACCGCGCTACCAACTGCGCCACCAAGGTTCAAGCCCCAATCGATGTAAATTTTGTCCTTATGTATGTAGAACTGATGTAAATTCTAAGTTACATACTAGACACCCTCCCATTCAGGTCCTGATAATGATCACTCTCAACTACTGTTTGTCCCTACCATCACCACGCATCATTCCATATTCATCATAGCACTGATCACCACCACATTTTACCACCACTCACCCCTTGATAAAATATAAAAATTCAAGAAATTGTTAAATACTTCCATGTGTTTTAATAATTGACCGCACAGGTGGTATAAAACAGATATTCGCGGTCGTATTCACGAAATATACCAATTTCATAAACTTAGTAATCTTCTTTTCAATTAACAACATCGTTTTAATACTTTTTCTAAATCAAAAATTACAGTACATAAATGTGCGAATTCTCCTAGTGATGCGTTACGAAAGCACCTGTTAGATTGAGCCGACTAATATCGCACTTTAGTTACAATTGTTAGTACAGTATCAGATTAATAATCAATTACCGATTTTCACTAAATTTTCATATACAGGGTCGGTGTCTACTGCGTGGACGGAAGATTTCTCCTTAACTATTAGAGATATCAAAACCAATTTTTGTATTTTTTAAATGGAGCACCCTGTATATTTTTGAATTTTGGGATTCACTGTTAAATTTAGAGTAAAGGTATGGAAATCTGTATCTGTATCACTAACCATTCTGCAGATATCGTCACTTTAGTACCAAAACAGAGTTACCACGATGCGAGGGTTGCCACCACGATTTTGTAAATCCGTTTGTACCATCGACTATTAATAATAGTCCACTAACAAACAAACTGGAAAATTTTTCGAAAACATGTAAAACTATGCAGAATGATTAACTCACGCGAAATGTAATTTTTTCAAATGCAACACCCTGTATATTTTTTCACATTTCGATTTCCCGTGAAAAGTAGATACTAATTGATAATAGGTTTCATAGCCATAA
This sequence comes from Vesta saturnalis, assembly GCA_036346205.1. Classification (NCBI taxonomy): domain Eukaryota; kingdom Metazoa; phylum Arthropoda; class Insecta; order Coleoptera; family Lampyridae; genus Vesta; species Vesta saturnalis. The sequence goes on along the minus strand of JARFJB010002265.1, from coordinate 4,005,721 downwards.
GACGAACTATTCTTGAGATATTGACGATTTATTTGAAAATATTAACATTCAGAAGAACAAATAAAACAAAATCCAGAGCAAATAAGAAAATACGAATGGCAAATAAATTCTTTAACTGATAGGGTAACTTAATTAATAACTAAACAATAAAATAATTCTCTACACCTAAAAATAAATTGAACAAGTAAACATAAAACGAATAAAACCATAAATTTAAATTAAATATTCAAAATGCTGACCACGCCTAGCTAAACACATTGCAATTCGCTCGGTAAACGAAAGATTCACTCGCAACAACATTAGAGATGAAGTGGATTGAAACACAGCTCTAATTCTATTTTTCATACCTTAGCTTTTAGCGAGAGGATGTTGGTAAACGTTTTCTTTAACGTAGCCCCAAAGGAAGAAATCAAGGGGCGTGAGATCCGGTGATCTGACTGGCCAGTTTTGCACACTACCTCGTCCTATCCACCTGATCGGATAATTTCTACCGAGATATTGTCTAACGTTGGTTGCATAGTGTGGAGGGGCGCCATCCAGTTGAAACCACATCGTACTAATATTATCTACCTCCACATTTTCCAAAAGCTCGAGTAAATCATTTTCCAAAAACTGTAAATATCTTTCTCCAGTAAGACTCCCATCAAAGAAAAAAGGACCAACCACATTAAAATTGATTATACCACCCCACACATTAACTGGCCATCGATGCTGGAGATCAACAACTCTTAAGGTGTGTGGATTAGTATCTGAATAGTGATGATAGATAGTGAAAAGTTGCCTCGTCCGTAAATATAATGTTACTAACAAAATTGGGTTCTTCATTTACTTTAGTAGTTACCCATTGGCAGAAAGATTCAAGATTTTGAAAATCTATTTCACTTGATGTTGCTCGATATGATAAGGATGCAATTTTTTTTTTTAATAAAGCTGCGAACTATATTTCTATCTAGGTCTAGGAGTGTACTTAGCTCTCTGGTACTAATTTGCGGATTTTCTATAAGAGATGCCACAACTTGAAACTCAATTTCTTCACTTGGTCTTGTATTTGCGCGCTTGGGATAACACACACTTCCAGAATTTATAAATCTCTCAGCTACATTCATAAACGATTCTTTTCGCGGCTGTCTTCTCTCTGGGCATGGTTCACAGTACTAACGGGTAGCCAGTAAAGCCGTAAATAAAGATCATATCGACCATTTCTTCTTTGGAAAAATTCATTTTATACAAAAATTGACAAAACGACAATCCAAAAACACACAAACTAATGGAACAATATCTTAATGATTATACAAACGTCAAAACAATAGATTCAACTGTTCCACTTTATTACGAGCGGCTAGCCTACCTGATTTGTTTTGTTGAATTCTATTGTCACAGTAAATTTGTATTTTAGAATATTTTTACGTAAAAGCTTCAATATCTCAAGAAGGGTCCGTCTTATGGTCATGAAATCTATAATTAATTAGTATCTACTTTTGAAAAATTTGAGAAAAATTATATTTCACGTAAGTTAATCATTCTGTATAGTTTTACATGTTTTCGAAAAATTTCACAGTTTGCTTGTTAGTAGACTATTATTAATAGTCGGTGGTATAAATATTTACAATCTGTCGGAGTCGGGCTCTTCTTTTAATCAACAGAGAAAACCAACGAATGCGGTTTCCTTAAGGAAACAACGGTTTTTCCAGGATTATCTGATTAATTTTGATGCATGCGTGGTATTCGGTAGAATATTTCCAGAATAGAAAAAAATAGATATATATATATATATATATATATATATATATATATATATATATATATATATATATATATATATATATATTAAACACTTTATTTAGTCAGAATCGGTCAAATAGTGGTATACAGGTAATAATATTAATAATTACCTGTTACCTATTTGACCGATATGACTAAATAAAGTGTTTAATATTGTTTTAACTATAACGGTTGTTGTAAGATTTGTCTTTGATTTTATATATATATATATATATATATATATATATATATATATATATATATATATATTCAATTTCTAATTTTAAATTTCTTAATTTTAATGTTATTAATTCACATTATTTAAATTCATTAGCACTCCTGAAGAAGTTTATAATCAATAAACGTAAGCTTAAGTAGCTGAAAAGGATTAATTAATAATAGATCGAATCCCAGAAGTTATAATATATATATATATATATATATATATATATATATATATATATATATATATATATATATATATAATATTCTGGAAATATTCTGTTGGTTGTGTGAAGTGAAGTGAACAAAACCTTTATTTAATTAATTACAAATTTACATTTAAAAAACGGCAAAACTTTTTAATTACTAAGCATGTAACAAAATTTAGAAAACGAACAATACTTGCGTCCAAATAAATGCCTGATTTTTCACTGTATTATTCGGAGCACTCTTTTCAATATTGCTATCAATGGTTTCTCACGAAATTTTACGAAATCGTTTTATTTTTACAATAAACATAATTTGATAAATGCGTCTTGTTGATGACTAGAATAGCACTGTTACTATGGTTTTTTTGAGTACGACGTTTTAACAAATTGTTAATCATAACACGTGTTATACTTGTTAAGAGAATATAATGAACGTTAATAGAAAATATATTTTAAGTCTACAATTCTAACGATTTGTCACTTTGACAGTAAACTATTTTATTGATTAAAATCATGTGAGAGTCAACATGCGGTGATAAAATTGTCACCGATTTGGTAGCCTGTTCTGCGATTTTGTTTTGTATTTTAACCAATGAAAGTAATCAAAAATGTACCATGTGACATGTGAAGTACATTGTCGCTGTAATCCTAACGAAGTTGCATTGTAGTATGGGAGTAAATTATAGATGAAAGTAATATTCAAAATAATTCACCTTCACTCTTAAATGATTCAAACAGAGTATTCAGTTATTATGGATAATGAGCAGATTTCTTACTGGCCTAATTCAAAATCTACATTTATCAATATTACTGATCTGCTAAATTTCAGTCCGTTTGTTATCAATTGGTAAGCTGCACCCGGTCAGGTTGAGGCAATAATTTCTTCATTAATCACACCTCCCACCGTCACACTAATTTTTGTAAACGCTGAAGCCGATTCATTCATTTGAATCCACCTGTGTGACATAAACGAACACTTACCTTTTTTGGGCAGAAGTTGTGTATTTAAAAGCAAGCTTTACACTTTTCATTAGCAGCTGCTGCTATCCTCAGTTTAAGTCAAAAATTTTTAGGAAATAGTTGAAGTACTAAGATCAAGAAAACCAATAAAATATGAAAACCCAAAGAATAGGTCTGTGATAATATGTTTTAAAGCTTACAGTTAAATCTTTTGTAATTGATACAAATGATTAGTAACCAATGACGATTAACCAAGAATAGATCTTATGGTTTACGATTGTATATGTCCAAACATAATCGCAAACTACCAAAAGATGGCTACCATCATAGTTGACAACATCTTATTTGTTGTTTATAGTGATAATAAGGATAACTTAAGTTTTATAATGGTGAGATAGTGCGTAGTATATAAAAACTAAACCATTTAAGTCATAACCTTACATTCATCGGTAAGTAAACAAACCATAGGCGTAACATTAATTATTTGTAAAATTCATATTTTGTCTGCTTATTAACCTGAAGCGCAAATACTGTTTCACATTTTACTACAACTTTTTAATAAAAGAAATACATGATATAAGCGTTGCTTTATTGTTTATTGTTTGGTTACATTGACGTTGTTAATAAACATAGTCCCTCTAGCAATGTACGCCTATGTCGCTGCCGGAAAGCTATCTTATGGTGCAGCAAAACAATTCCTTATAAAATGATAAGGAATGCGGGGTCAATTATTGGTTAATCGTGATTGTGAGTAATTAAATCTTTATTAGATTAAACATTAAATAGTATTAAACTGTTTCGAAAATGACATTCCAGAACACTCTTTACGGAAAAGAGCTGAAGATGGAAAATGTCATAATCAAAAAAACAAATATAGAAAACTTAATCACATCACAATATTACCAGAAAGTTGTGAAAAATTTCATACCAAAGTTGTAAAATAATATGCAATAGTAGGTTTCTTTAAATTATATTATTATAGCGGATTTGTTGTCATATTTATTCTTTTCTACTTTTATATTAAAACATTTAAAGCTTGTAAAATCGCTTTTATCTTCACGACTTCCGCCCGAAAGTATACATATTTTAATTATGAACCTTAACCATAAAACACTTTCGTAAATCTACTCCGATTAAAGATACAAACTAGAAGTAACACTAATATTCAGAGCGACCAACCAACAACCTTCTCTATCAGCTGAACATTTAAATCAGATTGTGGTTATATCATTTTATTTGTCAATCTCTGCTTGCGGGCTAAAAAAATTGTTATACTCTACGAAATGAAAGCTTAGTTAAAACCAAATCAAATTTATTCTATTTATGCATTCAGTTTCACATTAATAACATATTGTAATCACTAAAAAGACACAACACTTTTTTAACCGAATGCAATCATTTGTGGTTTGTTCGTTGCTTAAAGCGAATGTTTATACCTACGATCCTTTTTCTTATTTTTAGAAGTGTTATGGGGCACATATCGCCAATAAATGGTCAAAATGGTGTAATAAATAATTAAGAATCCTACATTATTTTTAAGGATGGAAGTTATAAAATATTATTTTTTAGTTCTATTACTTTTTCATTACAGCGTTTCCCTTTCATGCATTCATGTCAGTTTTCATTTTCAGATTGGGTATGTTCACATTTACCAGTAAAGGTGTACATTCACCAATTACGAGCATTAACCGTAACATATGTATATATATATATATATATATATATATATATATATATATATATATATATATATACATACAGGATGGCACAAACTTCTGACATCGGAGGATTACATCGTTGTGGTAAGAAGCATATCGTTCAAATTTTGTGTGGGCTAGTACAGTTACTGAGCGCACATTTGGAAAATACTTTTGGTTATACAGGGTGTTCCAAAAAGTTGTGGCAGCACAAACATGTTTTTTAAATGAAAAATACTATATTTTGTAAACTTTCACCATTAACACTCATAATAAAATATTTATCTTTTTTTGGGTTTTTTAATGGTGTACTTTAAACACTTACAGTTATCTTCGTCAGTAGTAATGTTTGTTAAAGATGTAAACAATATTGTCAAATTTGAAAAATTAAAACATAAACATAAGCCTGCTATTAATATAACAGTTTGAGAAACGTATAAAGCCAACTATAAAATTTTAGTAAAGAATAACTAGGTAACAAAAATTAAATATTGTTAAACTGCCTCAAAGATGACAAACCAGAACACTCTCTACGACGAAAGCTAACAATTGTTAGCTTTCGTGTGCAGTACAGTAAAACAAAATAAATCAAGAGGTCTCTAATTTTTTACATGAAACGTCCTGTAAATTTTAGGATTTATTTGTCATTAAGGTATTTTATAAATTTTAGTCGTAATTTTGGGAGTGTCTATATCTTTTACTTTTACTAAAACCACTAGAAGACGGAAAGACTTTATGAAGTAATTTTTAAATAAAATATTACTTATGAAATAGCTATTTGTGTATTAAGCGCGCAAAATGATATATTGTCGATTGAAATCTCTTGAAATCGACAACGAATTTGCGCTCGAATTACACACAAGATTTTTTCTACAATCGAGCAGTTCACTTATTTCCAAAAATTTATTTAATTTGATGAATGAAAATTAAAAGTACAGTTTTTGCAATTCCAGACGCTGAAGAAAGTCTAGATGAGTTGGAAATTGTATGTTCCGCTATTGTTACTGATTCAACAATTTGCATTTTAGATGATTCACCTTTACCCAAGATTTTCTGTGTTGTTTCAATTTTATTATTAATGCTTTCTTCGATGTATCCCTCGGCTGTAGAAGAACTTTTCCAACCTCCATGACGTTTCAGTTGGATGATATCACCTCCTCCATTAACTAAAAGAGTAGTTGACGTGCGACGAAAACTGTGGCCTGTATATAATTTATAATCTAATAAATTCAAATATTAGGCGATTTCACAAGGTATTTTTCCAATTATATTCATTCCCACCACTTGTTTAGAGCATTTTCCGTTACAGTATCGTAGAAATAGACGATATGAGGTGTCGTCATCTGATGGTCTCAACGCAACATACCTTCTGTAGAATGATAAAAAATCAAGTTCTTTACTATTAGTAACAGTAAAGACACGACTTTTTCTTGTTTTTGAGTCAGGAATTTTTACTATTTATAGCGAATCTTTGTCTTCAATGTTTTCTATGGTCATTTTCACAAGTTCATCTCGTCTACATGCACCGAAAACTCCCATAATTAATACTTACTGTCAATAAAACAGCTTATTAATATTTACAGAGTAATGAATAGTGTTATTTACCTTTTTCATTAAACATATTTCATCTGGCGCTTCACAGAGAAATTTGAACAATTCTTCTTTGGTGAAAGTTCTTGATTTCTTTGGTTTGTATCTTACAGATTGACGTTTTAGGTATGCGATTAACTTCGTATATTTGCTGATGTCAATATTGTTTCTTACAGATAACACAGATCGTAGCATTGAGTACACCGACCAAAGTGTAGCAGAGTTCATAGTTTTAGCTTTTTCACTAAAGTAATCCATCATTACGTTTTCAGTGTACCTTCTAACTTTCCTTGAATTACACCATGTGATGAAGAGTTCTTACTGCTTTTCATACTTCTCCCGTGACTTTTCTGGCAATAGGTTTAATGTCGCGACTTTAGCGGCGCTTGCAATTTCAGGTGATGTACATGAAAAATCACTACAATCATTTTCTTCTTCCATTTTTGCTGTTTCACGCTCATATACGATTATTATTTAGGAAATTTTTCATTCAAATGAAAGATGTCATTTACTCGTTGTCAATGGATACTCTGAGCAATGCATATTTGATTTATAGTTAATAATTGGGAGAGCGAGCGTTTTTTTTTATTTAGTCACTTATAAGCGACTAAATATTATCTCCAGAAAAAAATCTGTAAGGTCACTTGACTTTGATATTGCAACACCATCTTCATCTCGATAGAGCGATTTACAAGATACTCGGACACCTTCAACATAATACAAACCAGAACCGAGACCAGCGACTTCACGATTGGATACAGGTAGTGATATTACAATGTTCTCTTTTGATTTTTTCATGTTCCATGAACATGATTGGTCGGTTATTGAAATATTATAGTGTGCAAAAATGGCAAGTGCTGCCATATCATGACACAGTCTTGTCCTCGTGGACATGTACAAATGGCAACAGTAGTTAAATATTCTTCATTTAATATGATCTAAAATAAAATAAAGATATACAGTATAATGTTTCTCAGTAATAACTTAACATCTATATATACACAAATTCACAGTTTACATAGCATTACTCACCGTTTTTACAAGTTTACAGAAATTCAAAGACTGTAAATATATTACAAATAATAAATATTACACACACCTCTACGTTCTCTCATACTAGCATGTACCTTTTCTTTAATCAATTTTAAATCATCATCGTAAATCATGTTTTCTATGTGGTTCGATTCCACTACGTTTTCGCCACAATTTACCAATTTTTCATCTTTAAAAAAGCTTAAAATAGCAGAAAAACGCAGTACATGCTTCTGGGCCATATTAACAAAACTAATCTGAAATAACAAAAAAATGTAAGCAATAATGCAATAAGACGTTCGTCTTATTAAGGTGACTTTAATAGTGCATAACCTATAAGTTATATATTCGAATCACAATAATTGTAAGGAAATCATATTTATTACAAATCTTATGCTTCAAATAAGACCAGTATAGCATAATGTAGCTACTTACCGCAAAATATGATTCCAAACTTTTAGATTATTATCATCAGGTAAACATAAAACCGTCACAAGACATTAAATTTTACCATTTTCCCAAAGACAAAAGCAAGATTAATCAATGGATACATTCCACAGGCAGAAAAGACAAATTTAATGTAAAAAATGCTTGTGCGTGTTCTAAGCGTTTTGATGTAGCTGATTTTAAAGATAATTTAAAATACAGACTACTGGGATATTCACCTAAGAACTATCGAGGGCTTGATGATGCTGTGTCCAGGCAGATTGTCAATGAAATTAAACTGCGCCCTGCTGTGCAAAAAGACTACGAAAACAAATTATTAATATGTTAATTGAGAAGTCAGTATTTAGTGCAAGTAAATTCTTAGAAATTAAGCTTTGTTGAACTTTATTCTTTAATTCATTTAATAGTATTTCAGCTGACAGCGATAATCATAATACAAGTAGTATTGCTTCTTCGGTGAGGAACATACCAGAGGCAGAGGCATTTGAAATTGCTGATGTGCATGAAGGGTAGCTTTTTCTATGAGACATTTATTTATTTTACTCCACTTATGAAATAAAATTTAAATTTTAGAGTTGAAAAACTTAAGGCTACAGTGGGAATTAAAGATTAAAGACCAAGGATTTGCAGAATTGGAAGTAGAATTATCTGGATACATCTAATGTAATTACTTTATATTCAGCTGGACCTAGAGTATACAGACTTATGTTAAAAAAAGGGTTTCCATATCCAGCTGTTTCCACTTTGAGATCTTGGCTAAAGAAAATACTTGTTCGACCAGGAATATTGAAAAATATTTTCAAATTGGTCGAATCGTCAGACTTTTGTGAATCAGATAAAATTTGTTCATTATTATTTGATGAAATGAAGGTGAAGGCAGAATATATTTATGATCGGGTTGAAGATGAAGTTATGCAGCGTTTTTCATATGTTCAAGTTGTCGTACTGAGTGGTTTGTTAAAATCATGGAAACAACCAATTTATTTTATTTATGATTTTAAAATGAACTCAAGTAAACTGCTTGAAATTATTCATTTTGTGGAAAACTCTGGTAAATAGTCATTAATTCAGAAATTTTGAATACTTATTACCATTAAACAAAATCATTTTATAGGTTTTAAAGTAGTCCTAACTGTTTGTGATCTGGGTGGTTATTTAAAGAAATGGATGTAACTCAAGCTAAACCTTTCTTTAAAAACCAAAATGGTCAAAAAATATTTGCCTTTGCGGACGTCCCACATTTATTAAAGTTAATCCGCAATCATTTTGTAGGTCACGGTTTTATTTTACGTGGCAAAGAAATTAGTAAGGTTGTCGTAGAAAAAACATTAGATGCTACTGCTGCATCAGATTTAGCAATTACTCACAAAATGTGCAAAAAAAAGTTAAATGTCCGAGATATTTAAAGACAAAAAGTAAAATATGCTGAAAAATTATTTTCGCACACCATGCCAAAAGCTATAATTCGGTGTGGAACTCTTCCATCAGACATAAATTAGAATGAGTGTGCTAAATTATTTAAATTGGTATATAATAAAGGCCACTTATTTATACGTTTTTAGTGTGAGTGCAGCTCACAATGATACAAGACCCAGAAATAGAGCTTACGGTTTAAAATATTCTTGAGCAGAATCAAATAATAGATGCAACGTCAGACACCATGCAAGTACTTCAGTGAAAGGAAGAAAAGTTCTGCTTCTTTTTCAAACTGGTAAGATAAAATTTACCTTCTAAATATGGGTAGGTGTATTTACATAAGTATACGTAATTAAATGTTTTAGGGATACTAATGTCTAGTAAGGCTTTAAAAATGTATACCACGATTTGCAAAGCAGATTTGGTGTTCAATATATTTTAAGAAGAAGAGTAAACCAGGATATTCTCAAAAGCAGATTAGGTGTTCAATATATTTTAAGAAGACGAGTAAACCAGGATATTCTCAAAAAATTTCTTTGGTGTAATACGATGAAAAGGTGGACTACATGATCATCCTAATGCTCTCCAATTTAAATATAGGCCGAGGTCGTATATAATGGGTAGAAATGAAAGTGTTCACTCGAATTTTTGCAATGTAGAAAACGATGATGCACCAGATTTGCCCATTTCTGGTTCCTTTATTAAAAGATTAGCCATAAGTACAAGTATTAATCCATCTTGCCCGAGCGAGATAACCTTCGATACACCAAATTTAAAATATGATTCAATAGAAAATGTTATAGGATTTATTTGTAGAAAATTACAAGAACCAAAGTTTGAATCGAAACTGACTCTAATTATACATGGGTGGATCATTTGAATGAGGGTGAACTGCATAAACCATCAGCAGAATTTGTAGTTCAAATTAGTCAATTGAAAGATATCTTTGAGTCTGCCAATTGAAGTTTGTTGAAAACTGGAAAGAATTTTATAGAAAATGTAATGTGAAAAAGCCAGTCCATCAAATGCTCCGATAAAGATATAAGATATTTAAATTCGGAAATTAATGTTATGAATGAAAGGAAGAGGAAATTTAAAAAAATCGCTACCTAAACTGAATAAATAATGTCTATTTTGTGTTTTTCTTTAAACTACACTGTGTACCATCATTCTGTCATATTGCCAACATACATTCAAAATGAATGTTTTAAAGCTTACAATATAAGAACTAAATATCCGCGAACGTATGCAGAATTTGAATTCACTCAATTAGTGACGTCACTGCGCAGAACGGGCACGTTTAGGTTACCGGAATATCATATCTTTCTGATATATATCTTGCTACGCAGCAAGGTACCCCAACCGCATGCATCCAAATAAAAAAAGTACTAGAGAGAGTGTTGCAAACGTTTTGTGGGACAGAAAGTGTCGCTTACCGAAAACAGGAAAGTGCAAATATGGTTTGGGTATTAGGTTCGTGGTTGATAATAAAATACCAGTACTAGAATAATTGCGAGAGAAACAGGCATTAGTCAATCAAGTGTCTCCAGAATATTAAGGAAATACAAATACCACCCATATCATATTCAACTTCAGCAAAATTTATATGGAATAGATTTTGAAAGGCGAATTGCTTTTTGTTTAATAATCCTCGAAAAAATCGGCGAAGATAATTTTGATCAATACGTGTTTTTTTACCGATGAGGCAACGTTATGGCCATGTTAATCGTCGTAACTACTATTATTATGATACCGAAAATTAGCATTTATTGCAGACGACAGATCACGAGAATCGATGGAGTATTAATATGTATGGTGGAACAATTGGCGATGAAGTTATTGCTCCATATTTCTTCGACGGCACATTAAATGGTCACAAATTCTTAAAACTTTTAAAAATCGACTTTTGGCTACTTTTAGAAAATATTCCATACACATCAGACAAAAAATATGGTTACAATTAGATGGTGCTCCTGCACATTTTTCACGACGTGTAAAACCGAAAATTTCATAACAAATGGATCGGAAGAGATCGCCCAATTAACTAGCATCCTAGATCTAGATTTCTTTTTATGGGGATATATTAAAAATCCAATGTATGCTACGCCTTCTATTACTAAGACATATTAAGACATGATAGATCGAATTAAAGATGCATTTTGTTAATTTGTAAAATGTAAGATGTTCGCTTGAAAAGAGAATCGCACTCTGCATTGAAAAAGATGGCATTTATTATAGTAGTTAGGTTAAATTGTTAAGAATAATGTTGTTATTTAATATATACGTGATATTGTTAAATATTGTTGCATAGCTTTGAAACGTGAAGGTTTATATATAGGATATCTCAGTACTTTTTGGAAGATCATTGAATTGGTCACATGGCAGACTAAAATATATAGGGTGTTCATTTGATATAAGGAAGATATTATAGTTTGAATGTATTAATAATACAACCGAAAAATCTGAACACCCAGTAAAGTTATTTGGCAATTAAATTGCCAAACAAATCAACGAAACAAACTGTTTTCAAAATTAGTTTCGTTTGGTAACAATTAATTTTTTTCCAAAACCTTGCTATTCAAGAAAACTCAAAATAAATCAATGCGCTCTGTATTTAGGTATAGGGAACCCTAACGAAAGTCTATTTTATTTTTCATACTTAATTCAAAAATGTGATAAAATATAGGGCATTCTATTTAAAAAAACATAACTTTGATATGCCACTCTTTTTGGAAGCGCCCTGTATATTTGAAATTATTTTAAAAATGTAGCCCTAATGGACACGATGTTCCTGCAACAGAAATCAAAATATGAGCTTTTCACGTATGCTAGCTTACTATTGCATAATTTACACATAACCTGAGTTTCTCGCAAGAATTAGATAAGGGGTTAGGGTGGTTCACGTCCCAATTTCTGTCCCTTTATTTTAGTCTGTTCCAGAAATTCTATATTCCTTCTATTAACTCGAACTCAAAAACCAATTAGCATATCTTGAATTTAAATTGACGCTCATTAAACACTTTCTTTTGACATTAATTTAAAGTTTATCATTGCTTATTTCATGACCTTTGTAATTAATTACATCTAATTAATTAACTAATTGTTTTAAAACTAAACTTACTTAATAACTTTAGTATTTATGTATTATTTACACTATTTAGAAACACGCATTTGTCGATTTGTATTAGATTTTTCATTACTTTACTTTATTAAACGGTAGTTCATAAGTCTCGTAAACGTTTTACGTCCCAATTTCGACCTCAATTGGATTCGTTACGCATAAAGGATCAATGGAGCTTTACAACAATACGTTTTATGATTGTAATTCAGTGATCAATGATATTTCGAATTATTTTATTTTGTCATGAGGTAAGAAATGAAAATGATAATTAAAACAAGACGAATTAAAATATCTAAAAAATTTAACTGCAATATCGCTTGTTATTCATACTTTTTTTATCGGTGATTAAAATATGATTTCAAAGTCGATCGTAATAGAATATAATTATGTTAACAGGGTTTATCACAATCCTCGACTGGTTGTCATAAATTCTAATTGGATGGTATTCTTTGTTATAAATGCCTGCGAAATTTAAATAAGAACAAACTAATATAAAACGTGAAATGAATGAGTATATTATTATAGTACGGTTAACAGGAATTTACAAAACTTTTACAAGGAGTCTTGTTATCTACTTGGTTGGCCAAATACCTATTAAAATTTACATGCGTATTGATACATGTCCTAGCATTTACCTTGTTTTGAGTAAAATTAAATTGCTTTTATCGTTATTTTTCTGTATAAATAAATACTTAATTATTCAATTAGTTGTCAAATTTGATCTTAGAGCTTTTAACAAATGATGAGTATAATTTAAATGCAAATGGGTTTGTAGCGGAAAAAGTCAAAGCACAAAAGTTAAATGAAGTAAAATGTTTGACACGTTATTTACAAAGTTGTAATGAAGCAGAAACTAATTTTGCAGTTAATTTACAAACTACTAGGGATAGTTGTTATGCAGCGTGATGACTTTGATCGGTTACATGAAAATAAAGCTCTGTGTATAACTCACGGCATCGAATAGTTTTTTTTTTGTGTTTATATCGAACGTCAGAGATTATCTGCAGTATTTTTTGTGCTTTATTGATACTACAAAACAAAATTTCCCTTTGTAACCGATAAAACTGTAACATGGAAAGTACATCAATGGAACATATTTACGAAAAAATGAAACATACATCGATCAGGCTTCTACATAATTGTAATGGAAAACTTTTCCTAATCTAAAGCAAGCGTGATCTATCATGTCAACCCACGTCAACCTTCATATTTTCCAACCTCGGTTAGCTACCATGATTTTAGTGTATTCGGTTGCAGGTAGCCATTTATAACTGTATGAACCGTCAACGTTATAAATTACAGAATAATATTCCAGTAATGCATCATATTATCATTTTTATGTACTCCTATTTATCTATTTTAAAAACTTTTTTTAGATACTTCAGTAAATATAATGTGGAAGTTCACTTTCACAAAAATAGTTTTACGTCCTAGTGCTTTACATAAGTGTTTAACATAGGTGTTTCCTTGGGAAGTACATTAATGTGACAAATAAGAAAAATATATGTGGCTATTTTGTGAATCGATGAATTTTTGTTTAAACATCCGGTATATATGAATATGAAACCTCGAAATAGACCACAAAAGAAAAGTTCCCTAATTCCTTACCTATAAGGAGCATACGTATTTATTCAAAAGTCTTTATTAAGTTAAATTAAAACTAGTTAGTTAGTTGCTTGTTGCCGCCATGAGCAACTATTGAGATACAGGTTTTGAGACCTGATAAATACGAAACAGTGGTTTTCGAGTGCACGCCTGTGTTTGTGTGTGAGTACGTGCGTTAGTGTGCGTGGATGAAAGTGCGCGAGTGCGAGAGTACAGCATTACGCGAGTGCAAAATTACGCGAGTAGGTACGTGTGCGTGCGCTTGCGTGTGCGTGAATGTGTCTGCGTGTGTGCGTATTTATGTGTATGTGCATGTGCTTGTGTGTGACTGTATGTGGTAGTACATAGTGAACAAAATTGCAACGAAACTAAAATTCTGACTTTAATTAAATATGCGATATATGATATTTTTACTAGTCGACGATCTGGTGCGATATTAATTGAAATCGGTTAATAAATAAGATTAGTCACTATTTTAATGTGTGGGTGCGCGTGCGTGTGCGTGTACGTGTGTGAATGTGTGTGAATGTGTGTGTGTGTGTGTGTGTGTGTGTGTTTTTTTTTTTTTTTTGATACATTTATTTATTACAGCATGCCCCGTTACAATAACATTACATGCTTTGTTTAAACATTAGCAAGTGTATTATTATAATCAATCTCTAAGTAACTTATAAATTTCATTTCAAAGCTAAATAATCTAATTTAGAATATTAATTCTAATGACAATTTTAAAACTAATACTATATTAACTTATTCTAAATTTATAATACAATAAGATTATTCTATAACTAAATAATCTAAATCAATTTCATTTACAAAATCTAAAAATTCGTTAAAATAACTTTCAATAATCTGTGTTTCGTTAATTGGCCATTGGCCACCTTTTCGTATTATTTTGTCTTTAAACACTTCTCTTATTCTATCCAGTTCTGAGCAATTAAAAATTAAATGTTGTACTGTTTGATCTTCGTACCCACATATACAAGAACTATTTTCACTTATTTTAAAACGATAAAAATAACTTTTAATTTTGCCATGTCCACTTAAAATCATTGATAACTTTGAATTAAATTTTATGTTCATTTGTAACCTTTTTATAATTTCTGGAAAATATGCTCTAGTAATTACTCCATTATTGCTATTTGTCCATTCATTTTGCCATTTGGCTATACTAGCATTTTCTGTTTCAGCTTTTAATTCTTTTTTGGTTTTTTGATTTAAGTTTTCTTTATTTTTTTTAAAAAGTTCCACACATTCTCTTATTTTAATTATTATTGGCACAGATCCAGATAATACACAAGAGGCTTCATATGAAATTGTTCTGTACAACTTAGTCATTTTTATATTTATTAGTCTATGGATCCTATTCATTTTTCTTTGATTACATTTTTTATTTAAAGTTTTATACCAAATTGAAGCTCCATATGCAATAATGGGGAAAATTGCACCTTTGTATATAGTATTTAATGCTTCTTGTTTTAAACCCCATGTGATTTTAGCTGATTTTGATAAAATATTAATTAATTTAAGGCATTTATCTGTTATTTTCTTTATACATGTATATCAAATTTCAAATTTAGTATCTACATGGAAATTCCTTAAATATTTAATACAGTTTACTTGTTCTAATTTACACAGTATTTTAGCTATACGTTTATAAGATATTAATTCTTTAAGGCATTACTTTATTTTGTAACTTATCAATGTAAATTTGAGTTATCCTCATTAAATTGTAAATTTTATCAGTGTGTACTGTGTGTCTGATGTGTGTAATGTGTAGGGTATACGTGTGGTTTCAGTGTTGTGCTAAGTGTGCTTGTTGTGTTGGTATGTAGTGTTCGTGTGGTGCGTTGTGTGTGTGTTGCTGTGCTGTGTGTGTGTGTGCGTGTGTGTGTGTGTGTGTGTGCGTGTGGGTGTGCGTGTGTGTGTGCGTGTGTGGTGTGTGCGTGGTGTGCGTGTGTGCGTGTGTCGTGTGTGCTGTGTGCGTGTGCGTGTGTCGTGTGTCGTGCGTGGTGCGTGTGTGCGTGTGTGCGTGTGTGTGTCGTGTGTGTCGTGTGTGCGTGTGTGTGCGTGTGTCGTGTGCGTGGTGCGTGGTGTGCGTGTTGGTGTGCGTGGTGCGTGGTGCGGTGTGTGTGGCGTGCGTGTGCGTGTGCGTGCGTGTGCGGTGTGCGTGTGTGCGTGTGCGTGTGCGTGTGCGTGTGTGTGTGTGTGCGTGTTTACGTGGTGTGTTGTGTGTGTGTGTGTGTGTGTGTGTGTGTGTGTGTGTGTGTGTGCGTGCGTCGTGCGTGCGTGGTGTGTGTGTGTTTTGTGTGCTTTGTGCGTGTGTTGTGTGGTGTGTGGTGTGTGTGTGTGGTGTGTGTGTGTGTGTGCGTGTGGTGCGCGCTGTGTGTGTTCTGTGAGTGTGTGTGTGTGTGTGGTGGTGGTGTGTGTGGTGATGTGGTGGTGAGTGTGTGTGTGGTGTGAGTGGTGAGTGTGTGGTGTAGTGTGTGATGTGGTGGAGTGGTAGTGGTGAATGAGTGATGTGTGTGAATTTGTGAGTGGTGTGTGGTGTGTGAGTCAGTGAGTGAGTTAGTGAGCGAGAGAGTGAGTGAGTGGGTGAGTGAGTGAGTGGGTGAGTGGGTGAGTGAGTGAGTGTGTTAGTGAGTGAGTGAGTGAGTGAATGAGTGAGTGTGTGAGTGAGTGAGTGAGTGAGTGAGTGAGTGAGTGAGTGGGTGAGTGGGTGAGTGGGTGAGTGAGTGAGTGAGTGAGTGAGTGAGTGAATGAATGAGTGAGTGTGTAAGTGAGTGAGTGAGTGAGTGAGCGAGCGAGTGAGTGAGTGGGTGAGCGAGTGAGTGAGTGAGTGAGTGATTAAGCGAGTGAGTGAGTGAGTTAGTGAGTGACTGAGTGAGTGAGAGAATGAGTGAGTGAGTGAATGTGTGTGTGTGTGTGTGTCTGTGAGTGTGTGTGTGGACGTGTGCGTATGCGTCTGGGTATGTGTGTTGGTTTGCATGTGCATGTGCGTATTTGTGTTCGTCCATGTGTGTGCGCGAGTTTATGTGTGTCCGTCCAACTGCTAGTGCGTATGCGTGTGGGTGTGCGTATGCACGTGAGTCTTCATGTGTGTGTGTGTGTGTCTGTGTCTGTGTCTGTGTATGTGTCTGTGTCTGTGTCTGTGTCTGCGTCTGCGTCTGCGTCTGCGTCTGCCTCTGCCTCTGCGTCTATGTCTGCGTTTGCGTCTGCGTCCGTGTGTGTGCGTGTGTGGGTGGATGTGTGCGTTCGTGAGTGCGTTCGTGAGTGCGTGCGTGCGTGTGTGTGTGTGTGAACGTGTTCGTATGCGTCTGAGTATGCGTGTGGGTTTGCGTGTGCATGTGCGTCTTTGTGTTCGTCCATGTGTGTGCGCGCGATTGTGTATGCGTCCACCTGCGTGTGCATATGCGTGTTCATGTGTGTGTGTGTGTGTGTGTGTGTGTGTGTGTGTGTGCGTGTAGGTGTATTTATGCATGTTCGTATGCGTGTGCGTGTGCGTCTGCGTGAGCGTGTGCGTGTGCGTGTGTGCTCGTATGAGTGACTGTTTGTGATCAATACCTTGCAGCAAAACTATAATTCCGATTTGAGTGGAATATTCCCTATACAGTTCTTTTCAGTAGTCGACGATATGATGCAATTCTCGTTGTAATCGGTTAATAAATAAGGTTAGTCAGGTTTTTAATTTATTAATACTTTTAAAATAGTGAATTTTTCTATGGATATTGTTACGGTATAAATGTTCACTAGGACAAGGTGACAGATAAACCTGGTTTTTGCACGGCTAGCTTGGCGTGCGGGTGAGGGTCTATCGGGAAGAGCAGTCTCGTCTCCGTAGGTTACGCTATCTAGCAAAGTCGAATTCGGGAAAATGTCACAATAGGTTCCGATAGGCGCCAGGATATTCCAAAAGAACACACCAGGGTGTTTTAGAACGCGAAATAAACGACGGTACGTATTTTGCTTTTTTGCGAGGTCGTTTCTTTCCAGGACTACGCAAAATGGGATTAACTGCACTGCGTGCTTTAATCCTTGTCACTGAACGCAAACTAATCTTCAAAGTATCTGCTACTCACTAAAACAATAACAATGTAATTCGTTGTGCGAAATTATATATATATATATATATATATATATAAGTTGATTAGGGGTCCTTTTGACAATTTGATCAAAATAACTATAAAGAACGAGTAAATAAAAGGGCAAAACGAAAACGAACAGAAATAATACGAGACGCCGTAAACTAAAATAAAACGATGAGGTTATAAATAATGAATACATTTGACAGATTGACGTCAAATCAGAATCCGTGCAATATTAAGTTGAATGGTTAGAGTGCTTGCCTTTCACCCGAGCGGCGCGGGTTCAAACCTGGCCGAGGTAGTCGTTTTCTAAAACCGGAGAAAAACCAAAGCACTCCTTCTTCTCGGATAGGAAGTAAAACTGTAGATCCCGTGGCAATACGATGATTGACACGCTAAAGATCCCTTACTAAAGGTGGAATTCCTTTAGTAGGTCAAAATTCTAGTGGGGTAGTGCTAATAACCATTAGTAGTTGATGCGCATAGAGATGCCTGACATATCCGTTTGTGTCTAGATCTAGGCCCACAAATACAAAAAAAAATTAAGTTGAAGCGTTGATTGAAGTCAGCTGTTGGACATACGGACATACTCACTTCTCTCTTATTTTCACTGACGATCACCTATACGCATGTCTTTACTTAAAACGGATGCAAACTGTATTGCCATCTTATCATAAACATGTATTAAGCTTTAATGATTGTTTAAAGGAATGGCGTGCGTTCATTCGGAAACCTATGACGTGTACGCGAACTCAATAATAATAGAGTTCTCGGATAGTAAAATAGTATATATTAATTCTACATCGCAAAATCACCTTACACCTTCAGGTAGGAAAGGTTGTTACGATTACTAAATTAACATGAGCAATAATAAATGTAATTAAAAATCATTATTAATTTTATTAGATACATAAATAAAAAGTTTACCTCGAGCAGGATTTGTTGTGATTTATTTTTCTACACATAAATCTAAAACAACACTAACGAAACTTCACTAACAATACAACTAACACTAGGTAATACAGTCTTTTTATACACAATACTATACTGTATACAACAACAAAAGAAATTTCAATTTGTTAAAACACCAAAAACACAGAAACGGCAAAAGCACGCCGAACTAATTAAATTTAGGTTATGATGACGCATAGAAATCTATGTGTTGACGTTAAAAATTTTACCGCGTTTTTACAGGAAGATCTCGTAAACCTCGAACGGTATCGAAAACTATCGAATCAAAAACATTAGCGCTAAGTGTCTGATCCATAAACTATTAAATCATTTTTAACCTTGAGCATACGACTTTCGTTACTAAAAGGTTTTTTTCATGTTTACAACTTTCACAAAATTGTTTCAACATCTTTAAAAATTTTGATTAATAGATATTACTACTGACGAAGATAACTGTAAATGTTATAATATACAAATACACCATTAAAAAACCCAAAACAGATAAGTATTTTATTATGTGTAATAATGGTGAAAGTTTACATTTTCATATTTTATAATGTTTTTATAATACTTACTTAAATTTGAAAAGGTTGTGTATACATGTTGTGGTAAAGTTGATGGTTTTTGAAACATTGAGAAATACTCTAGGTCCCTTTCGCTTTTTAGCGTTTATTTATTACAATACAGAAACCTTTTATTAAAAGGTTAACCTAATATTGAATTATCTGTGATAAAGGATTCTTCGATTTTTTCAATGACATCAATAGTTTTCTAGACATTCACTAAATTTACTTTTACGTCTTGTATAAAGTACCTTCATTTGTGAATACATTTAAATCAAAAGTTGACAGAATCAAGATATTTCAAAAATAACTCTAAATTTAGTTTCATTAAAATTGATTATGCCACACGCACCCGCACACTCATACGCACACGCCCGTCCACGCGTACACGCACTCGCCTATAGAGTAATAAATAAATGCTAAACCAACAACTTTGTGGCAAAAAGCATACACATCTTTTTGAAGAGAATAAAATTGTTGGTTGTTATTCTTAAAAAACGAATCTAAATATGCTTTAAAAATCACTTACAGTAATTGAAACATAATGTGTATACCGGGTGGCCAAGTAAGAACGGCCGTCGTCCATATCTCAGGAATGGCTTATAGCACAGCTTCGGGAAAAAATTTTCTATAACAAAATTGGTCTCAAGAAACGCCTGGAAATTATTTTCAGAATTGTATGTCCACCGTATTTGACAGTTAAAGTTTTAAAAAGCAAAATTTTTCAAAATTTACTCAATAAAGGGTCATATTAAATATTATAATCAGATTCCTCGACAAATTCTGCATATTTTTTATTTGACACGTTTTAGTCTGTCTCTTAAAATAAGGGGTGGGGGAGAGTGGGAACCTTATTACGAAAAATCGCCTTTAATTCAGGTTCTGCTTGACCGATTTTAATAAACTTGTTTGAAAGAGCTTTTGTTAAACAATAGAAAATTTGTAAATTTGAAGCAATCTGATTAATAACATCAATGCTAGAGGGCGCTGTTTAATATTTTTTTAATATTGTGTTTTCTCTTTACAATTTTAAATGGAAGTATAAAAATTTAAGTAGGTCTTTAAAAAGTAGACTAAATTAGTAATAAAACAGTGAAAACTGCCGCCATTTTATGTGCAGTTTCGATAAAACACCAAATTATTTAATGAAATTATCTTATGCTATGTGAATAGATTTTATCTAACAACATGATAATTAAGTGAGGCAAAGTAAAGTAAAAAGGTACCAATAATAAAAAATAATGAGGCCGGGTGAAAAAAATTCGTAATAACATTACGAGAGTTAATGCATTTAAAGTCCTTTTTCGTTTACTAACAACGAAGGACTTCAATGTGCCTTATTGATCTGATTACTTTATAATATATACCATTTTAGATTGCACCCATATCACATGGTCCTAAACCATAGTTAGAATGCTCAATATTTCGATACCAGGTTGGATTTTTGCAGCTGGCTCTCAAATATGATACAGGACGATCCTGAAATACTTTCACGAATTATGTGGACAGATGAGGCTACTTTTCATAGTGATGGTAGTGTAAATCGACATAATATGCACTACTGGTCTGAAACGAATCCCCACTGGATGCAGGAGGTCCAACATCAGGGTCGTTGGTCTGTAAATGTCTGGTGCGGGATTCTAGGTGGAGAAATAATTGGGCCTTTTTTTTTAATGAGACTGTTAATGGAGAAAGATATTTAGATTTTTTAAGCAACGAATTGCCACTTATTTTAGAAGACGTACCCTTGGTCATTCGTCGTGACATGTTCTTGCAACATGATGGGTGCCCGGCACATTATTCTAGAGATGTTCGGAATTTCTTAGATCAATCATACCCTGAAAGGTGGATAGGGCATGGAAGTTTATTTATTTGGCCACCAAGGTCTCCAGACTTGTTTAGATTTTTATTTGTGGGGGCGAATAAAAGATCTCGTTTATGCCGATAGACCCACAACAAGAGCTGACATGATTGAAAGAATACGACAGACAATACGAAGTATTTCAAGGGCAGAAATTGAAACTGCTATTCTCTCCACCCGTCAGCGATTGATTTCATGCATTGAAAATGATGGACGACATTTCGAACATCTAGGGCGACATTAATTACGTAGTTATTTATTTAAGGTTTTAATTGTTAGATTTATCATATTATTATTTTATAATTTGTTCTCATTGTTAGTAGCGACAGCATTACATTTAGTTTATCTAGCGGCAACCATATCATTAGTATGATAACAGTTTAAATTACTGCAGACCAATGTAAGATCTTTTCATCCAGGCTAAATTTAATAATTTCCCTTAACGCAAACTAGCCTACTAGACGTTGGAAGAACAATTCCCGCCATTTACCTGTTTCTTACGATATCTCAGGATAGGAAAAAGATATCGACTAATTTAGTCTACTTTTTAAAGACCCACTTAAATTTTTATGCTTCCATTTAAAATTGTAAAGAGGAAACACAATATTAAAAAAATATTAAACAGCGCCCTCTTGCATTTATGTTATTAACCAGATTGCTTCAAATTTAAACATTTTCTATTTTTTAACAAAAGCTCTTTCAAACAACATCAAGTTTATTAAAATCGGTCAAGCAGAACCTGAATTAAAGGCGTTTTTTCTTAACAAGGTTCCCACTCTCCCCTGCCCCTTATTTGAAGAGAGACTAAAACTTGTCAAATAAAAAATATGCAGAATTTGTCGATGAATCTGATTATAATATTTAATATGCCCCTTAATTGAGTAAATTTTGAAAAATTTTGCTTTTTAAAATTTTAAGTGTCAAGTACGCCCTCTAGCGGTGGACCTACAATTCTGAAAATAATTTCCAGGCGTTTCTCGATGCCACTTTTGTTATAAAAAATTTTTTCCCGAACCTGTGCTATAATCCATTCCTGAGATATGGCCGACGGCCGTTCTTAGTTGGCCACCCGGTACATAAAGTTAGTGTGGTCATGATATTCATATTTGGTAAATAATATGTAACCCTCATTTGCGTTAATGAGTTTAAAATTCGTGCGTTATTTTGTTTAATAATTTATTTGTATTTCAGTGTTATTGCTTTGCTATTTAAAACTTATTCAATTATGCTATACATGAGAGAAAATCTTGTCTGGTTAGTCTATATATTTAATCATTTTCACTCGCAAAACATTTTAAACGTATATTTTTATAATTTTTAAATTGCTATATGTAAGTGAGAAACAAAAGTTACTTTTTGTACGACGAAATATATGAGTTGGAAAAAGCCATTCGGCGATGATTGCCTCTTTTTCCTCTACATCTGCTAGCGAAAGGCTACGCATACAATGGTTATGTGCCCTCCACATCAAAACAGTTTTTGACAAATAAGAGTTGACAGGTAATTTTACATTTCATTTAGTGTAAATTGCGTTTTCAATGAAGCGTTTGTAATGCCATTTATAGAAATAGAAATAGAAATTTAATACTTAAATACGTACCTTTTGGGTAATGTAATCGTGTATTATTATTAATTATAATACGATATAGTATAAGTGATAACAGTGAAAGTTTGCATTTTCATAGAAATTTAATACTTTTGGTTTTACTTCCACATCCAACGGATGGGAAGACTGTATCGCTAAAAAATTTTTCAAAAATTTGTATTTTCTCAATCGCTTTAAAACGTTCGAAAACGTTCAAAAACAAAATTGGAACAACAAAAATCTTGTCTGTGTCTGTCTGTGTGTGTACTCCATAACTTTCGAAAGACAACATATCAACTTTGGCACACATGTAGATGTCAACTATCCAAAGCGACTTCTTGCTTTTGGGGTTAGTGGGGTATGGGGAAAGGGGTAAAATTGGGGGGTAAGTACCCCTTTTGCAAATTTTAATTTTTTAGATTTTTTGCTTTTAATATGTGATTAGTAATATAATTGTGAGTATTTTCTGTCCCTATAATTTTTCTGTACAATAAGCGGTTTACAAGCAAAAAACCGGTTTTTCCTAAATACCTCTGGAACTACTTAAGATATTCAAACAGTGAATACCATTAGATAGGAAATAAAATTCCTCACAAAAAGTGTTTTTGTAATTTTTTCGAAAATTTTCTCATTTTCGAAATATTTCCCAAAAACTCGATTTTGGAACCTGTCCACAGGATTTTTTTAAAATTTTGGTATTAGATAGAAAAGCATTCTTGTATTGGTACAATTTGCAGCGGTTTTTACATTAAATCAGAGAAGATCCTTTACAGATCTTGCTGTATTACATCAGAACCTCATGTATGTAATGCATTATTAGTAAAGGCTTTCTTCAATTTAGTTTATTTCGACAATTGATCCTGGGAATGTACCATACTTTGAGAGAGATATTTTTAGGCTAGTTAATGAACCGCATATAATTACCACATATAATTACTAATGGGTCACCTTTGTGAGATAGTACAGCAACACTAAGTATATTAATCGTTGGTAACATTTTGTTTATGTGCATGGAATGCTTGAATTTGTTACTCTCTTCAATATTTGGTACACACCTTGTACAGGTGTATTTAAATAGGTCCACGTTATATACTGCGTTATTAATACTAGAGCAAGAAAAGATCGATTCTGGTCCTCCAATTCGCAACAATAATAGTAATACTAGTCAGCAATACTATACTAAGTGACATATAAAAAAGAACACCCAGTAATGATCAATTTATTTGAACAATTTTTGGTATACAAGTGTATTCGAGCTAGACCAATAAACGATCAAAATTTGATAAAAATTGAACTGTTAATTTTTTCAAAAAAACTTAATAATGTGTTGCGCCACTACGATGTCACTCATTAACACGTCTGGGCCTACTTCTAATGAGTAATCTTCTTCCCATAATAGAGGTCCGGAGATCTCGGTGTCCAAGGCAACAAAGCAACTTGATTGGCCTCAAATTAGCCAAAGAATCCCTAGCAACATGAGATCGTACGTTCTCTTGTTGGAATGTGCTGTTGGGGATGGTCTGAACATAAGGTATAAAATGGAGTTCTACGATCTCCTGGATGTAGCGCGTAGCGGTCATGTTACCTCTAATGAAGACCAAAGGTGACGTACTTCCAATAGCAATAGCCCCCATACCATAACTCCAACTGTGTAGTGCACATGCCTTTCCACAGAAAATTGGGGATCTTGTCTTTCACCACGCCGTCTTCTCACCCTTGAACGACCGCCATGCATACCCAAACAAAATCTGGATTCATCACTGAAGACAATTGAATTCCATTCTTGGTCCCAATTTTACACCACGCTAGACGATCACGTCGGTGCCCAGGAGTCAGTGGTAGCATAAAATGGGGACGGTATGAAAAGAGTCCAAAGGTTCTTATCCGGCGATAAACAGTTCGCATCCCAATCGCACTTCCATGTTCTGCAAACGACTGGTCCGCAATCGCCCGTGTAGACGGGAAGAGGTCCCGTAGAGCCAATACTCTAAGACAGCTATCTTCGATTTCTGTGGTTCTTCGAAGACATCCTGTACCTCCCGCTCTTCGTGTACGGTCCTGTTGGTTCCATGCCCGAATACAGACTGCCACAGTGTTTGAACTCCGTTCCGTTATATCGGCTATATCTCTCATAGACAAACTAGCCTCTAGTTAGACCACAATTCGAACCCTATCAAACTCGCTTAACTGCCGAAAATTTTGGCGTCTTCGCACTCGAGGCATCGTGATTCAATTAAAGAAGCTTGTTGTAATGTGTTTTACACGTCTTAGATGACAATTCTAGTTACAAGTGATTTTAAGGCTACGTGATCGTAAATGTCTTTGAAAGAGGTTAACGCAAAAACCGCTAGAGTAATATGGCTAAAAAATTGATGGTTTTTTTATCTTAACATAAATCAACATATTCCCAAAAACTTTTTACAAAATATTCATTATTACTGGGTGTTCTTCTTTCTAGGTCACTTAGCATATTTAACAACACTATTGTTGCTATTAAAATTGTTTCCAATGCGTACATTCTACCCTGTCGGTGAACACTGACAAACGTTTTCAGTTTGAATAACAGAAAATTACTGAGTGAATTTGAGCTGGTATTTTTATTGGACTCAACATAAAATGTGGATATGCCTTTTTGACAAAAATTTCTATATTTCAAATCTGAAGTGCTTCAAACTTTGACATTTTCCTGACGACCAGGCACTATTCATAGATACTCTCAACGCGTAGTAATCGTCAGTTCAGTATTGTTACTTCTACAGTCTATGCATCTAATTAGCAACACTAGTTAGCAACATATAGTTGTCATTAAGATTGTTCCCATTCGTTTTTTCCCTCTTGTCGAGTCCAAAGCTCTCAGCTTCAATCACACAAAAAGTACTGGGGATATGCACCGGGTTTCTTTTATTGGACACAGCATATTTCGCAGATATATCTTCAAAGAAGAAGTGCATCAAATCGTATTGTTTACGAATTAACATGCATACATTGTCATAATAACTATGCTAGAAATCAATGTATTGTAACGGTAACTATAGCACGTAAGACATCATTTGAATACGATGGTCACACGATGCCAACCATCCAAATTCACACGTTCATAAAATAAATTAGGTCTAGTGTTACTACTTCAATGCTCCAGGGAATCCGAATGTTTGTCATGATGCGTAAACGCTGTTGGCATTACACTTAGTTACAATTATTGTCAACCATATGGTATCAAAAGTTACTAAGGAAAATGTCGATAACCTGTACGCACCGGTATAAAGATCTCCATGCTTGTTTTCCATCCGTCCGGAGCGCTCTGACAAAAACTGGCTCGTCATGTAGTCTAGATATTTCACACCCATTAGGGTAATCCCAGTTGGCGGAATGTCTCCCGGAAAATCATGATAGATGTCGATTTAGGTATAAGTGAGATTCCTTGCTAATTTCAAACCATTTAATTGCAATAATTCAAAGCAAATACGAAATCCCAATAGAGCCAGATGGAGGGAAGAAACCAAGCGGCTATAAGAAGTGTGGCTGAAAGGATGTCTGTAAATGAAGCTTTTAGGGTGTTTAGAATTCTGCCAAGGACTTTAAAACGTAGAGCTACATTCGGTAATTCCAAACAGTACATAAATGGGACCTAACAGTTTACTTGGTGCAGAAGCTGAAACGAAAATAGTTATTTACATAAATAAACCGCAAACAAGAGTATTTTCGTCAACGAGAACTGAAGTTACGCAAGCGGCTAGAAGAGGTGTGGCAGAAAGTATGTCTGTAAATGAAGCTTTTAGGGTGTTTAGAATTCTCTAAACTGCTGGCTTCTACAATGAAAGAACACCAGTTGTTCGATAAACCCGTATTTGTTTACGACATGAACAAGACAGGACTGCAGCTAAACCGTCCAAGCAAAGTCATAGCCAAAAAAGGATCTAAAGTTGCGGATTCCGAATGGGGCGAAACAATAACAGTGTTATAAACTGTTGCAGACACTTTCTTGCCGCCTGAATACATTTTCAAAGGTAAACATACTAAACCAGAAATCAGCCTACACCAACTCAGAGATTTTTGTGATTGGCTCAAGCTTCATTTCGTTCCAAGGAAAACTGGGGGAAAAGTGCTGCTAATTCTTGATCGTCACGGATCTCACTGCAGCTCAGTGGAAACTCTGATATACGCGGACGAGAATGACCTAATCCTCCTTTTCCTTCTCCTACATACCACGCACTACCACCAACTTCTCGACAGATCCCTTTTTAAGTTATTAGTTGTACAATATTAATACATAGATAATAGTTTATTATGAAATTAGTTTATAATGCAAGGGATTATGGCAGAAGTTTCCGCTCAAGCAAGTTGGAACATAATTTTCAAGGTCGTATTTTTGATGAACCCTACAGTTCAAGAAGCACTTTTGTCCAAGTTTCTTTTGGATCTTCTGTAATAATTACTTCTTGAATTACTCTATCTGAATCTCTCCTTAATTTATTTTCATACGAAAATCCTGCATCTTGAGCTTCTTCGCCAGGCATTTGTTTTTTTCTTTTTAGATCGCTACATATCTATTCCTAAGTCAAAAAGTTATCTATTTATTAACAAGGTCGTCCCTTTCTCAACAAAAATGTTTATATGGCTTATGGTGCATGTTTAGACCTCTGGTTTGAAGATAAATTTGAGCAATGTTAACTTCCATGAGAATTGATTCCCAAAAATTGTAAGTATGAAGCAACACACTAGTGTCTGTGCTAGTAATGACATTTTCTTTTTCGCCAGTTAACATTTTTGAATAACTTCGTCTTTTGCACTCCACAAAGTTTCTATCATACGTTCAATACTTCAGTTGGTATCAGAAACAAGGATATCCCGCCGCTAAGTGGGGGAAGAAAAAACGTGTATAAACGTTCCACATTTCCAAAAAAGGTAAGTGAACTTAGAGAAACAGAAGCTGCACGCATACTTGCTGTACTCCAGTATGGCAACCGGCCATTACAGAAGCATTGTCCTCGGCAGTTTTGGAAATCAATTACGCCACTTTCCAATTTTCTCAAAATATTATTGTAATTTCTTCGGTTGTTTTGCCTTTGGTTTCAATAAGGTCAACAAACGATTCCATAATTTTTACTGAGTTCTCTTCAAACACAACGTAACGTAATATTTGGCTTGTGTGAGAAATATCATGAATCCGTTCTAAGTAACCGTTGATAATTAAGATGTTGCATATTTTTTCCCAACGTGAATTTGTGTCATGTGTTTTCGTAATACTAGCTCATATTTTGCTCAAGTGGACTAATTCTAAAAAAATTCCCTTGTTTCCCGAGGTCTTATTATCCGCATTGTGACAAATAATTTCACGGTGTCCTCGTAAAGGTAAATTTTGTTTAGCTATAAATTTCATAATGTCTAACAATCTTGAATGGATTTCTCTCCATTGGCTCATTTTTCCTTCAACAACTGCTTGTTCCTTTTGATCAGTAGTTGCATTATGTTTTATCGTAATTTCCAATTTTTTCCACTGCATAAAAGTTTGAACATGTGCTGAACTACATTCGTAATCACGTACTTTAGGATTCAATTTACACCACACGCTAAATCAAAATTTAAATGACTTATCTGCTAAAAATAGTCTACAAGAAAATCAGTAAATAGTTTTCTTAGAGGAGAGTACACCATCCACGATCGCAGCATTTTTTCGCCGTTTGCCAAAGTTTGAAAAAACCAATCTAGTTTGTCTTTTAACTAAACTGATCGTACTACTTCAGTTTCATCAAAATCAGAATTTAGATGTTGAACAGCAGATGCACCTTGACGGGCTAATAATATTCGCATAGTATCATTGATTGTAGGAGGCCACTGGCCAATATTTTTTGTCACTATATTGGTCCAGGTTTTTTTGCTGCATATATTATTCTGGTTCTGACTGTTAATTTTTTTTAATTCTTGTCCGTCTACCCAGCTGGTTCCGGAGACACTGCAGCTTATAAGGCGTACTGTGGTGTTCTACTGTAGTGGTTTGTTACACCCAGTCTGTGATCTTAATAGCCTGTAGCAAAGCGCACAGGTCACTAATGGAATGTATGTTTTTAAGTCTTTCGGTTCTATTTCTGAACACCCCGGAATTAGTGTAACAACGTCTCACGGTGTTCCCAAGCGGTCACCAATCGGACGAGACCATTCAACAACTGAAGCCTCCTGACTCTTCATTACTGGAAAGTGAACGATTGCTTACATTTGAAATTAAAGTTACTATTTCACCCGAAACTGTTTCGATGATAGTAGCGGAATCAATTTCTTCAACGTCGGTGTCAGTAATCAAATATTTTAGCAATACACCATGACTTCGTAATTCTTTGCCTCTTGCATTCTTCCTTTTTCTAAAAGAAGCACCAATCGGTTCTACTCGTTTCATTTTTATTTAGAATTTCTGCAAATTCGAAAAAACAAATGAAAAAGCATAAAGTGAATTTTAAGAAAATAATATTGACATATGATCAATAATATTAGATTATGAAATTAGTTTAGAATGTAAGAGATCATGGCATGGGCGAAGTACTTAGACGTAGAGGAATAGATGTAGGTAATGTGTACGATAACCCACAATTGACGAGGACAATCTGCTTCAATGACCTTGTAAAACAATCTAGTAACTTTTCTAGTGACTTTTTCAAATCTAGTTACTGACCTTGAGGAATAATGCACGGAGCATGTGACCTTGAAGGGAACGTGACCTTGAAGAGACTCAGCGGGGTTACAAATCTTTTCTACCACGTGGTCTTGAAGCGGTGACCTTGAAACAGGCAATGTTACCAACCTAGAAATCTAGTGACTTTTCTGGTGACTTTCCAAATCTGGTGACAAATCTAGTCACAAAAGTGGATTAGAACCAGCCTTGCTATACTACTAAGGTGGTCATATCACGACTGTCATAATCCCGTATTATAAAAGAGTTTCATACACTATTTTATCGCCGACTAGTAGTGTCTGTTTTTCCTAATATTCCTTCATTAAAAACTATTAAAAAGTATTTCTTCAACAGTTGTATATTGTTACCATGGTTTTTACCAAATCAAATATTAACATTAACATAAACCAATAAATACTATTTTTCTTCAGACGCCAATAAAAGATGACATTTTAAACTTCACCTGCCAACGTTAAAGTTTGACATTTTCACCGGCGGCTGCAAAAGTCTTTTACATCCCCTCGCAGCGGATGCAAAAGTAATGTAAGTTAATAACTCAAACACCCAATTTGGAAAACAACGAAAACTAATTTATTGTTTAGAGTTATAAAGATTAAAAGTACAATGATTAAAACTAACATTTTCCCCAAAATAAAATCCACCAAAGGTAACAGTGGAGGTCTCGCTGCGTTCTAAGGAAATGGTCTTTAATTCTTCCTCTTCTACATGAACTTCTGTACTCGTAGCGCTTGCACTAAGTGCAAAAATTTTCAAGACTGCCGCTTTTTTGTTGCTAGAGAGTCTTCAATATAACGCTCAGCTACAGTGCTGGATTTCCAGCCACATGGCGCTTCAAGCACATTAAACCTGCGCCGCCGTCCGTCAACAGTGTAACTGAGGTTCTTCTTAGACTATGCCCTGTGTATTCTGTATAGTTCGCTAATTTAAAAAAAAAGCTACCTCCGCATGAACACTATTTTATGGATTCCCATCACCGCTCTTGAGCATTTTCCATTTCCATATTTAAAAAAAAAATCGGCGATCATTCATATCTCGTGGGCGCAAAGCATCATATATGTTATATAAATTTAGGAAAGATTCCCCTACAACTGTAAATGATTTAATTTTTTTTGTTTTGCTATCTGGAATTTTAATATGTAGCAGAGTTTTCAGGTTCTCAATGTCATCTACCCCCATCTTCACGAATTCATCGCAATGGCATGCCCCTGAGTTATCAATAATCAAAACTATCTAAAAAAAATACAAAATATAAAGACTTGTTTTCATTCTATTTCTAAAACTTACCTTCATTGCCAAGTATTTTTCGTCCGACGCTCCCGATAAAAATGTGTTAAATTGGTCTTTTGTACATACTTTGGCCTGCTTTGGGATGTATCCTTCATTCTGCTTCTTTAGATATGCACCAAGCTTTAAGTATTTGCTTAAGCTAACATTGCGGTTTCAGAGTAGCTTTTAATATTTTTTTCATCGCACCATTTTATAAATTGCTGAAAAGCGCGTTCAGAGATTTTGCTCGATCTTGTAGGTAATAGATCATTTATTGCTGTACTAGCCGCTTCAGTAATTTCTGACGGAGTGTAGTTCTCCAAATCCATCATACTCCTAACAATGTAATATTTTAATTTACACAAATAGGAACAAAAAGTTTAATAAAATACTTTCAATAACACGGAGAATCTTCACAATTTTCAACTTGTTTAATGCATTGTTTTCATTGAAACCTAGCAACGTCCACTGCTGCTTGCCAGAGCACGCTAAGTAAATCTAACTATTCCTCATTTTCATAACCTAATTATTTTTCCTTATTTCACATTTAAGTGTAAAAAACGTCTGAAGAAAAAATATTATATTTTATGCGGAGCAAAGTGACTTTTTGTGGCTCATCTGTATTTGTCAAACCTACATATTCGCCACAAAAAGTGTCACTGTAGCTCATTATAAAATAATATACTATTTTCTAATTCTGTATCTTAAAGGTTACATAGTCGTTCTGTTTTGGGGTGAAAACAGAACGATAATAATGCATAACGCAAACTTTATTTTACAGTTTTTGGCGCATTTCGATTTATGGCATTGGCTACCCTGGATTTGTAGGTTTTCCAGACAGCTGTTAGCCCTAACCTTTAAAGATTATGCGAAAAATTGTCAATTTCTAAATGTCAGTTTACTATCAGTATAGCCAACATAAAAAAATTCAATCTGACAATAATTAAAATTAGCAAACTGCAATTTCTAAAATTGTCTCATAACAATCAAAATTAGAAGACTATAAAACACACGATTCATAACGTGTATTGCCGTGCTCGTGCTTTGAAACACTCGACGCTTTGCGTCTCGTGTTACAAACTTACACTCGCTCGGTAATACTAACATTATGATACTTGTGTTTTAATATATTAGTATCTACTTCGTTACCAGGACGACATTTTATGCCACGACTTTATAGCACGCTGTGCCATAAAGTGATAGATTATTAAAAATGTTGCAACGCAATGTAAATATATTACTTACATATTTATATTATTTATTAAAAGCCAAAATAAACATTTTTTGTAAAAAATTAAGTACTAAAGTCTGTAACTATGATTTAAAATGTTTTTTGTCTAATAAAACGATATGAATTCAACAAAGCACAAAACTTCTTAAGCGGGCCACTCACTAGAGGACATGTTCGTCAACATGCTCGGCAACACAGGTTGCGTCAGCATACTCTCCAATGTGTGGTTAGGCTCACAAATATGCTCCCATCTTGCCGGATTCTGGTAAAATACCCAAAAGCCTCTACGCGAGCCGAGCATGTTGCCTCGTGGCACCGCGTTGGCCGTCGGTTGTGTTCAAACTTATATCGACGTACCTAATAGTTAATTAAATAATAATAAGGAAATCTCGTTCATGGATAATAAAGAGTTCTAGAAAGAAATTGAAGTGTACCAATCGTTTCCATGCTTATGGGATATTAAGAAAAAATATTCAATTAAACATTTCTAAAATGAATAAATGGAACGATTAGTTGAAAAATGCAATACTGTGTTTCCTATTGCTAACAAAGGCTTCGTTAATAAAAAAAATAGAGTTTACGAGCATGGTTTAGAAGAGAACTTAGAAAAGTGATCAAAGCGAAGTGTACTGGGACTTTTTCCGAAGATATTTGTGAGTCATCTTTATTCTTTATGGTATTATGACCTGCTTTCATGTACTGCCGATAGTGAAATTGTTCTAGTTGGCACGTCATCTATGGACCGCATCGATAGTGAGGATGATGAAGGTAATACAGAGGTAAGTAAAATATATTCCAGCAGCAGGTGAGTTCAATGCATATTTCTTTCCCAGAAGAAAGTTTTGTACAGTTTATATTATAGTTCTAATTTCTTCATGCGAATAAACATTCTTAACTCGCCTGGTGGAAACAATTTTTTTTGTTTCAATAATATCTTCAAACCAAGGGCTGAGGAACATGTTTTTTTTATTTGGCAACTTAATAAATAGCTAATTGTCTGACGTTGGAAATAAATATGTACGACCCTACAAGGTAAAATTTAATAAAAATATAGAGAAACAAATAAATAATTTATAGCTTTATTACGTCAGTTATATAATACCTAAAGGTAACATATATTAGTATTCGCTTGAACGACAATTAATAATTAATTCTTGAAACGGTACACTTCCGTCATTACTCGTGTAATAACGGTTATATAAATCCCTAACTCCTTGATCTCTTAATAATGTTTGCTGCCATCTTCTTGTGTGTTCAATACCGAAAGGTTGATTATCTTCTCGACGCCAGTCGCCCTTTGTAATCTCACCAGTGGTAATATCTTCGAAATCTGTTGAAGATGGTTACTGTTTCGTAATATAAAATTGTGTAGAGCACATCATGCGAGTACTACCGCATGTACATTCTCCAATTTAATTGAAAAGCATCGTTGAAAAACATCAAACCGTGAATTCATAATGCCAAAAGCATCTTCAACGACTCTCCTTGCTTTACTGAGTCTACAATGAAATATTTTTTCATCGTGTGGAATATCCTTTTGAGGATAAGGTTTCATATTATTTTCGTGTAGAGGGTATGCTGAATCTACAATGAAGCCGTATGGCAAAGCGACCTCTATACCAGGAAATTTCCTAGGCGTCGGTATATTTAATGTATTCTTATTTAGAGAATTATACAAATCAGTTTCTTGCAAAGTTCCTCCGTCTAAAACTCGTCCATTGCTTTCAGTGTGAGTATAGAGAGATTCATACTTAGGATATGTTTACCAATTGATAGGCCCAAGACATCGGTAAGTAAATACCTACCGACCTGTTTTACTCAACGATGTCTGAACCAAACGCTTTGAATTGATATTTGACAAGTTGAACTAGCTGCGAAATATACACATCAGTTAACTTATTGCAATTTAATTTAATACGATCGTGCGAAAAACAGTGTAAGCATCACGAACGTTAAAGGTTGTGCCAGTCTTCAAACATTGCAAACGGCCGGTAAACGTCCCTTATCGTTCTTGATAGTTAATATACCATTATAATTTAGATAAACTATAAGAAGCAAAATTGTACAACAAAATCACAAAATAAAAAGTTAGCGGAGAAGAACCAAAGCACTCCTTCTTCTAGGACAGGATGGTTCCCCTTGTAATACGACGATTGACATATTACTAAAGGTGGAATCCTTTAGTATCTCAAAATTCTAGTGAGAAGTAGTGATAATAGCCATTCGTAGTTGATCCGTACAGACATACCTGATATTTCCGTTTGTGTTTAGATCTCGCCCACAATAAAACGCCCTTAAGAATCGATTTAGTCACCCTTAAGAATTGCTTTAGCCACCGTCGGTGTATTACCTGAACATTCATTTCAGACGAGAATGTGCCGTCACCATCTACCGAGTCCACACCATCTAGCATATCATCCACACCTCGATATCGAGCTAGCAAAACTGTTACTAGAAAAAAAGAAAAAAAATTTCTAGAAATAGCAACCAGCTTTTTGAAACAGGATAATAGAAACCAAAGTATTTATTGCAAGAATATTGATATCCAATTTAAAGATATTGACCCAAAGTAAAAAAACTAATCTCTGATGTGATTTACTATCGCAATCTAAGGAAACTAACTGAACACTCCGCTGTGCAGGCAGGCACTTCTTATTGTAGTCCTCAACATCCGTATGCAGTGCCTCCAAGTGTCTCTTATGTCCCACAAATCCCACCCCAATTTTTGCGTAATTATCAAAGTATTTCTCCGTATCAATATTCGGCTTGATATACACCACCATCTACACTGCAACAACCATCTACCACTGGGAACCCTGAAGCCACCGTTATCCCACCCCAACAGCCACCACCAATACACAGTGGTAATTTCAATCATGCTTCGACGACCTCTGCTACAATTTGTGCTTCGCAAGAAATTAGTGGATCAAAAGAAAATTAGACGAATTCCTGGGACTAATTAATAATATCACTTGAATACAGTGGAAATGAAATGGTTATTTAGTTTCCTTGCTTTCAGAATACCTATTTAATTCATGTTACATTATTACTGAAAATAATAAACTTACCATTAAGTAGTCTTTTGTCAGTACTTGATAGATGTGATGACATGTTTCTGGAATAAGGTGTCGCAACAGTTACGGCGAAATTTAAGACCTTCATGTTGGGAGTATGTTCTTCGGTAAAATCCACTGCTTGGTCCATAATGTTTTTTTTACTCTTACGTTTTTCCATAGCAATGCTCACTCCTATTGCAGCTGGGAGTTTCTGCTGATGTGACTACACCAACGTATTTATAAAAGCGATCATAATAATTCGCACAGCAGTAAACCCACTTAAGTGCTCGCACGTTTCAATACCAGGTGAAGTTCGTAAAAATTTAGTTTCGGTGTGTGGTCAAATGGAGATATGTTAGCGAGCATGTTGACGAGCATATTCGCTGGTGAGTGGCCCGCTTTAAAGAGTTTTGTAAGCAACAGTGGTACGTTTATGTTCTGAACATTTTTATGCATCTTAACAGATTTTACTCTTTTTGAAAGAAGAAGGATGCTTCTTTAGAGATTAACATTCTTAAATGTGTCCAAATTTGTTTAAGAACGATATGTTACTTATTGGATTGTTGTAAAATTTACTTTATTGTCTGTTACAGTTACAGATACAAGCTCTGTCTTTGTCATATAGTTATTTGTTTACTGTTGCAAAATTGAACACAGCACGTTCACATTATTTCATCATTATAAAAATACAGCGACTTAGAGAGATTAAGTAAATATTATTATGTGCATGTTTATGTACTGCTTGCGTGTTATACAAGCCGAACAATTTGTCAGTCTTAAACTATATTTTAACTGATTCAGCGCCTTCAAAAAGATGGAGGTCGGAAGCCTAGTTCATCTATCTATATAATCATAATTACGCTCCGAAATTTTTATTAATGAAAGTCGTAACGGGCGATACTAGAATTAAGGATTACGACGGTTGTACTTTCAGTCAAACTAAATGATAAATTTTTTAAAGTATTCGTACGAAACTATGGACATGCCATTGTTGTATTGTATTACTCGAACCTGTGGTACCTAAAAAGGGGAAATTTATTGTGAATACGGTGCCAAAAGGAAAACGGAAGAACCAAAAACCACAAGTAGTTGGTCCAGTAACGAATATTTAAGCTTGTTAAGATCTAGAAAATCATGATGATGCAACCTGCACTGGAGGTGGCGAAAAGTATACGAAAGAAGTCTAGAGACGAAGCTTGTCTTTTTATGATAGCAGTTCAGATCTTGAAAATCATGATCACGCAATGTGCATTGGATGTGACGAAGATAACCGAAGATGACGATTGGATTCAATGCATTCATTGCCAGCAGTAGGTACATGAGGGATGTACCAAGTATCAAAGTACATGCGAGAGTTGTGTTAAAGTGCTTGTTAAGAGGCGTGTAGGGTAGTGGCATCTCTGCCTTAATCTGACGTCGACTCCCCCGCAGTGTTATGTGGAGATGCCGATTTGCAGAGCTTTGAAAAATATGGTTTTACTATTTGTTACATGCTTATTATGGAATAAAACTGATGTTTCCGTTTTGATAAATGTATATGGAATCTAACGCCGTAAAATTTGATAATGACATGTGAAGCTGGAAGTAGTAATCAACGCCCATATAAAAAAGTTGGGATATCTCCCGGACTTACCCTATGCATACATAACTCAATGCATTGTATGGTAACTATGGTATGTAAGGTTTCACATATGTTTAGGTGGCAACAGTACAAATTCACACATTCATAAAATAGCACAGAACTAGTGTTTCACATTTGTACAGGTGGCAACAATAAAAATTAACGCATTCACATAATAGCACAGAACCAATGTTGCAACTTCTATGGTGTATGCATCTAGTTTATATTTGTAACGACATATAATATATACTTGTAATCTGTATTTGCTCATGTTACTTGTTACAGTACAATGCCTTTTATATTAATAGAAGAGCTGAGCTGTGTGTTAATCCTTTATATGATCTTTTACTAGATGTCCACACGTGACAACCCTTCATGACGTTAAGCGATCCTAAGACTTTTAATACTAAGGACCCAACCTTAGTATTAAAAGTTTGTTTTGGTCTATGTTAATTTGCATATGCCGGCCTTGTAATATTACAAAATATTGAAATATACAGGGTGTCCCTAAATTGCATAGCCAAAAGGATAATGAAGATTACTTACGTGGAAATAAGCCGATTTAACTAAACTTGCCTTAGTCCAAAAGTTGATAATGACGAAGCTACAGGGTGTTAAACTTGAAAAAATAAATCACATTTTCTTTCATATCTTTCGACTGCGTTTAGCTAATTTTATAAAATTTCTTACATGAGGGTCTCTTGGGATGAGACATTCAAAATTATCATCGATTTCCTAGAGGCCGTTACAATCGACCATTAGGACATGTTTAAACCGCTACAATTTTTTTGTGCTACACTGTAGACCCTTTTAGCAGGGAATAATAGTTTTCCCTACCT
Source organism: Vesta saturnalis (assembly GCA_036346205.1). Lineage (NCBI taxonomy): Eukaryota > Metazoa > Arthropoda > Insecta > Coleoptera > Lampyridae > Vesta > Vesta saturnalis. Next base: position 3,967,918 of record JARFJB010002265.1, on the reverse strand, counting down.
TTTCTACTTAAAAAGGGTATACCTTCTTTATATCGCTAAGAGAACCTGTTTCCGAGAAAAACGCATCTAAAGCTCATGATGCATGCAAATTATCCAAAAGTATATAATAATAATTTATAATAATAATAAGAATAATTCATGAAGCCGATTTATTGAAAAACTAAAGAAGAATGAAGTTTTTCAAGAACAGTAATTATAGAAGAAAAAACGAAAACAATAATTACCAATATGAGAAACAAATTAAATTGCATTATTATTATGAGCCAAACGCTAAATAAAAATTAACAAAATAAAATTATGTTATGTAAATTTTGTTTTAACAAGTGGAATTGATGGACTTTTCTGGAAGGTTGCTAATTCAACAAATGTTCAAAATTTCCACCATTTTCCTGCATGCACAAGTTAATTCTTTTTAAAAAATTACATTGTACTCTGGACAATACTTCAGGACTATTCTTTAATAAATTGGCTTCTTGCCAATAATCCTTCTTGCGTATTAACTGGGGATGCATAAACTTTTGGTTTCAAGGCACCCAACGAAAAAAATCGCAGTTCACAGTTCACAGGTACTTCACCTCCTCTTTCAATCCAGCGCTGTGGATATATCTCGTTTAAATGTTGTCTTACATTTAAAGTAAATAAGGAGGTGCGCCATCATGCATAAACCAAAGGTCACGACGAAGGAGTAAGGGCAAATCTTCCAATAAAATAGGTAAATTTTGTATTAAAAAGTTCAAGTACCTATCTCCATTCAGACGATTTGGCAGTACAAAGGGCCCAATAATAAAAGTGTCTACAATTGCAGCCCATATATTTACTTGAAATTGATGCTGATAATGAGATACTTATCAACTTTTGAACTAAGGCAAGTTTAGTCAAATCGGCTTATTTTTACGTAAGTAATCCTCCTTATACTTTTGGCTATGCAATTTAGAGACACCCTGTATAGATAAGGAGGTTGTAGAAGTGTACAGGTATAAAGTTACAGCGGTCTAAACCTTTTGATGGCATTGCGAGGTATGTAATAAAACACACATGTGTGACTATGGACAGCCAACATTAAGGGAATGAAGCAATTACCAAGTTATTCTTTACTGTTACTGCAATAATATTGAAATTGGGAAACGTTTGATAAAAGTAACATTCTATCCGTGCTTTTAGAATAACTAAAATATACAATAATTACAAATTACACTGGTACAGCAAAACATATGCCCAAGCATATGGGTAATTCCACATATTTAATCACAATCACTCGAACTACTGTCGTTTTCGGAGCTATATTTACAATATCTAATTGTTTTTCTCGTTCATACCAATCATGTATTATATTTTCTGTGTGATGAATAGAACTTTTCTGCAGGGGTTACCATTTTGTAACGTGTTAAATTAAAAATTGCGTTTTATTTCGAGTTTGAGAACTTATTATCGGAAATCTAAACAATACCTTAAGTTAGGTACTAACGGGAAATCTGACAACATTGCGCGTGACAATTCACTTTTAAGATAATTCAAAATTTGATAAATAAGAAAAATTTTGATTGGTAAAAGTGGATCAGGTGACATTCTTGAGTTCGTTTTTGGTGAAACGCCCTTTTTGCGAAGAACACGCATTGTCAAGGAATCAGACATCTTGTGAAATATTTTCACAAATGGGAAATTATTTTACAGTGGTACGCTGATTTTTTTATTCTCAAGAAGATTTATACTGCAAAATTTCTACTAACTAAATATATTACTTTCGTTTTAATACGGATTTACTAGGTTTCCTAAAACTACCTATGTTCTCGTCGTGAATCGAGGTGAGTAAATCCTTTTCTTTTAAGAGTCATCGCCTTTGTTTTAACAGTTAGTCACTTTTACAATTTAGAGTCAATTAAATACACATTTAAAATTTAACATTCAACTCGTATCTAAAACATTTGGTTTTTTAGGTTTTTCTGTTGAAGGTTGTTGTCGTCCTTCTTCGTTTCTTCAGCATACTGCTGTAACGAATCCTTCAACTGTACCTGGTTAGCGCTTCTTCCTAATTATGGAATAATTTATAAATGGGCTCCGATAGCCAGCTCGAAGATAAATTCTGGCGGTTACTCCACATCGGCTCGTTCTCTAACTAAAAGTAAACAGGACATTCATGACAAACCTCTCGCTATATAGACACTTGCTTTAGTTAACTTTCTAAGTACTTCGAAAGTGGCTCGTCCCTATAACGAATTACTGTCACAAGTATAGCACTGTTTCCTTAATAGTGAGTGCAACTACATTTAGTTAGAACATTGAGTAGTGTTACATCTAACGAGGTTATGTATCTGTAATCATAAATGTTTAATTAAGATTTATTGGAAATCAACCAATTCATACTTACACAGGTGCTCGTTTACAGTTGCTAATTTACCTTCAATGTTATGTTGTTTCAATGTGTAGTAACTTTCCATTTTCACAAAAATTGCAATGTGTTTAAAGAGTTGTTGCATCTTTATACCTATTGCTTTGAAGTTAACATCTGTTTAAGATCTGAACTTTGCACTTTCGTAATTCGACGGGTGTTATTAATACCAGAGTCGGTATTGGTGTTATGCAGAGTGCTCCCAGATATATTTTAATATTTGTGTTTTTACGAACAAAAATGCTTATAAAGGATAACCTTTATCACAATTTCATAGTTACTTAATGAGTTAGATGTTTATTGCATGCCCTATGTGTCTCACTTACTAAAGCCTGTCCGGTAGAACTGAACGGGTATCGGATTAACAAGGAGGATTGTCAATATATGGTTCTATTGTGCTTGAAACCGCCTTAATGCTTTGCTGTCTCGTACTTATTGTACGTGACAAAAAAGATGGATATATTATGAATAATGCCTCTATTTCTGCCGAACAAAAGCGTTTGCAACTTTCACACATAATGACAAGGGAATAAGAATCAGATGCAGGTAGAATAGAAATTCAATAGGTATAATAAAATGCCAGTGGTTCTCAACACTGCTTTAACATTACATTTAAAATTTATGGAAGAATGCAAGTTTTATAATAAACATTTATAAAAGCCATTCATAATAATGAATATTCGATTAAGTATAGGTATTTCAATTTACATTTAGAAAGTTCATTGTATACCTAAGTATGGTAATGACGTTTTAGTGTACTCAATTACAAAAGAATCCAAATAAATATGCAATACTGTAACAATAAGTAATTAATAATAGATTATTATACCATTTAGTTGATGAAGTAAGACCTCTTATTTTCACAGTTAACACTGAAGAAAGTGATGACGATGATCTTTTCCAAGATTTGGATGACTCAGGAAGTGATGAATCTGAAGCCGAATGACAATTATAATTTTTACATTTAATTATAAAAGTATATCTTTGTAATTTAATTAATATTTACTAACTATAATAAAAATGTATTTGTTATTGTTGTTATAAGTATAAGTGAAAGGTGTCAATTGAAATTACTTATAGGTAATTAGTAATCGATTATTATTTTTATTATACAAAAGTTGCATTTCTTCACAAATTATATAATGTTAAAGCAGTGTTGAGAACCACTGGCATTTTATTATACCTATTGAATTTCTATTCTACCTGCATCTGATTCTTATTGCCTTGTCATTATGTGTGAAAGTTGCAAACGCTTTTGTTCGGCAGAAATAGAGGCATTATTCATAATATATCCATCTTTCTTTGTCACGTACAATAAGTACGAGACAGCAAAGCATTAAGGCGGTTTCAAGCACAATAGAACCATATATTGACAATCCTCCTTGTTAATCCGATACCCGTTCAGTTCTACCGGACAGGCTATAGTTATATCTATTTAAACTTGATGGTTATACATTTTACTGGGTAAGTGTAAGGGTTTTCGTTTATGCTTCTGATCAGTGCTTGTAGTAATAGTAGCAAGCTACCAATTTGTGGTTACTGTTGGGAGAATGTATGCTTTACTTTTTTGTCATTAGTGTTAATCACACTTAAATTTTCTTGCGTGCTTAGGCAAAACGCAATGGTAGACATCTGACTGAAATATTTTGGTTAATTATATAGGGTTTAAGTTACTATTCGGTTTAATTATAATTGATACGCCATCCTAAAACCACGGTTTTATGATTTCTTTGATCTTGATTAGGTTTTGCGTCTTTCATTTCTAGGGTCAACGCTGCATATCGAACGTTGTTCTTCATACGGTAAAGTTTGATTCATTGCTTGATTTTTTTTTGTATTTTAGGGATAGCACTACAAAGAAAGGTGAGTGTGGTACTATTACAACGATTGTGTAAATCAGTGTGTACTGACAAGAATTCTTGGTTTGTTCACTAATTTTGTAGAAATACAAACTTACAATACCGATTATTCTAGTACTTATTACTATTTATGATTGATATAGTTTTCTATCTAAATTAGTGGGATTTTATAAAGGTTTAGTTACTTATATTTGAATAGATTTAAAAAGAGTTTGTCGTATTACTGTATTGCAAGGATTAAAATCGATTTGTGTTAAACTACCAGCAGTTGTTCTTTATTACTGCGGTTTAGGATTCAATTCCTAACCGGGCCAATTGACTGTGACAACCATTTTTTTAACTGTACCGTACTTCTTACTGTGTCGTAGCCCTTTTGTTCGTTTAGTGCGATATAAATTTAGATCATGTGATGCCATTATATTTACTGTATATGTTTCTGCGCCATCCACACGCCCACACATCCAAGCTCCTAACCGACCGACTGAGCTTTCGGCCTAATCCTTACTCGCTGTTACGACGGACCTTTTACTTTTGGCACACCTTTGTGCACTTAACAATTTGAAGTGCTTTTTTCCACAAGCTGAGGCTGTTTTCAATAGTTCTAACATCTCTCTCAATGTGCTAATAATAACTTTTTGTGATGCCCCATACTAACTCAATTGATTTAAAAGTGCCACGATAGGGAGGTAATCGCACTGTGTGACCTTACTGCTCCGCAAGTTGATCAACTGCATAAATTTTTGGTGGTTTATTTATAAACATAAATAAAATAGATATAATGAGACAATACAAAATTATTGCAGGAAAAATTTGCTGTGCAACTTTGACTAAAAGTTGAGCTTTGAGGTCATTTTCTGAGTACTGTATGACATTATTGCGGAACCATGTTTGAATATCCGCTTTATTCCACGAGGCGTTCGGGATTTTTGTTAGCAGCCTGGTGTGATATGATGCATTGTCCAGGGCGATTGCACTGGGTTCTTCTAAATTTATTAGTAATCGATTTTCGAAACCAAAAATTTCACTACCGCGTTTTGACGCAAATATGAGATCTGACCCAGAAATGACTCCATTTTCGTAGCCCGGGTGTATCTACAACGTCAATGTGTAACATTTGTATAAGAAATAATAAACCTCACCTTCTGCCGCCAGTTTTAATGCTTTTAACGCTTCTTTTATCATCGTCGTGCCATGATCTTCCAATCCCGCCATTTTGAAAAACCCAAGTTTCGTCTAAGAAAATAAATTGGTGCCAACCGATTTCCTTTAACTAATTGTATTTTCTTAAAAATGAATCCTCTTCCGGGTAATCTCGGATAACTCCATCAAACCGCGGTGTGGTTCATCTTTTTTCCATTTAAAACCTATTTCTTGTAATAATGCATACAAGGACGTTTTACAGCCTTCAAAAACTTATCTGGCTTGGAGCGAGCGTTTCATTCAGTTTAACATTCTACTCACCGTCGAAATATCTAACTTCAACGCTGCTGCGACACGCTACAAATTAATACAATTTATTCTGAAAGGAATCGAAATTTCATATTTACCTCTCGAACAGATCTTAATGGTAATAAAGGACCGCCGGTATCTCGTTCTCGTAGTGTATTAAAAAAGCTACCAACTCCTTCGCTTTACTATCTAAGGAATTTAGAAAAAGTTGTTTTTACAGTGAGCACACTATTCAAAATACTACAGGACCATCAAATTTGTTTTGTAATTTTAAAATAAACAAAAGTGGCCTAACAAATCAGTGGCGGCGAACGCAAGTGGGATAATTTATCGAAAAACAATGATTATCTCTAAAACTAAAGGAGATAGACCCAGACAGTGTGGTATCAAATAAAAGCGCATTTTATGAGCTTTCCAAAAATATAATAATATAAAGGGTGTTTCATAAAAATATATATAAGTTTAATTTGCTCAAACAACATGAAACATTCTGTATGATCAAAAATATTTTTAAAATGTAGGTACTATTGATATCCGCCGGTGTTCCAAAAATCATTTCTCTAACTTATTTCGCCTTTGTACAATCTTCCACCCCCTCCTCGTTTGGCCACACTGTATTTAAATGCCTTCTTTCCTAAACAATTAGGGGAATTCGGCCACATACCTAAGTAAAGAAACAAAATGGTTTATTAAATTCAGATTTTTACGTTAAAGATTTTAATTGACGGTGTTTCTGGAGGCTTGAGAGCTCGAAAATACAATAGGCAAGCATACAAAGCAAATCCGTGTTTGCTATTGCATTAGTTGCAGCGTGCTTTTAACAACTTCACTTTGAAGCTCTGTGAACCGGTATTTTTCTGATTTATTCCTTGCAAGTTTTATATGGATGATGAAGTTTCATATAAATAGTGCAGTATAAAAATCGCAATATTAAAATTTTCAGTCAAAATGATAACATGAGTAACAAACACAAATAAAACAAATTCATTTATATAAAAGGTGTGTTTACATATATTTTACATCAAAATATCTTGTAACAGTATATTCGGAGGCACTGGATGATGCTCTTTGACGTCATTCAGTTCAAACTGATTTCCAAGCAATTCAATATTCTGAAGTGAAGGTGCATTTTCTAAAGCTTTTGAATCAAGCTTAGTTAAATTATTATTTTGCAAATCTAAAAATACAAGATCATTCATTTCATCTGATGATAACGCCAAGAAAAGATTAATATCATTGTCATTCAAGTAAAGGTATTGAAGTGATTGAAGACCGTTAAAGCTTTCGTTAATGCATGTTAAGTTGTTAAAACTTAAATCCAAAGATCTTAGTTGCTTTAGATGACTGAAATAATCACTTTCAATTTCGTTAATTTGATTTGCTCTTAATGATAAGTTTCTTAATAAACCAAGTTCATCTAGAAATCCTGAACTCAAATTGGTTAAATTATTATATCCCAAATCCAATGCAGTCAGCTGACTTAAACCTTCGAAACTGTCATTACTTAAACTATCGATACTATTAAATGTTAAGTTTAACTTTGAAAGCTTGGAAAGCGCTGCAAAAGATTTCGATTCAATACTCTCTAGAGTGCAGTTTCCTAACATAAGCGACGATAGCGAAAGCAATCCATTAAACGCCCCTACTTTTATTTCCTGTATATTGGTGTTATCAAGATGTAACTCTAACAATTGTGTTAGACCATTAAACGCGTTATTTTCTAAAACTTTCAAAGGGTTTCCAGTCAGAAATAAAAATCCAACACCTGTATTGTTTCGCTTTTGAAATCCAGAAAACACGCCTTCTTCTAACCTCGTTATTTCATTATTTCTTAAATACAGATATGCACAGTTCACATGACTAAACGTACCTTTTTCCAATTTTTTTATGTTATTGTTATCCAAGTTTAAACTATTCAAATCTGACAACCCTTGAAGAGCCTTATCATCGATATATGCAATTTTGTTATTAGACAAATTAATATCTTGAATACTTTTTAAATTATGAAATATTCCCAATGGTATCATTTCAATATTATTTCCTTGAAGTTCTAAAATAGAAACCTCTTTTAATCCTGCAAAGGATGAAATTTCCAATTCTTTAAGCTTATTGTCATTGATATACAGCTCTTGCAAATTCTTGAGGTCACTGAATACATTGTTGGGAAGTTTCCAAATGTTATTATTACCTAATTTTAAAATGCGAAGATTTTCAAGTTTCATAAATACCGATCGTTCCAACGCACTAATATTGTTGTTTTCTAATAATAGTTTCTTTAACGATACTAAATTTTCGAAGATTCCCTTTGGAAGTGTTTCGATTAAATTGCTGGTTAAATTTAAAATTAATAGCTTAGTTAACTGTTCGAAAGTTTGCGGTTTTAAAACTTGGATTTTGTTGTTATCGAGATTTAAAGTTTCCAGAGAAGTTAAATTATTTAATAGATACTCATCCAAGTCTTTTAATTTGTTCTCGGATAGCGACAAGAGCTTTAGCTTAGTTAGGCTATTGAAAGCACCGTCATAGATGTCTTCAATTTGATTACTATCGATTCTGAGTACCTCGAGTAAAGGTAAATTAGTGAACGTGTCGTTTTTTAAATTGGTTAAATTTGTTTCTTGCATTTTAATTGCAATTAAATTTAATAATCCAGTAAAAATATTAATTGGCAATTCTGTTATGTTGGAATGAGTGATTTTTACAGATGTGACATTAAAATCGTCAAATGTTTCAGATGTTAAGAAATCTAAAGTGCTGTTGGTTATTTCAATATCTTGTAGGTCTTCTAAAGGAAATGAACCTGAAATAACTGATTGATTCACGCGATTGCTGAAGTCTTGCAGTGATGTAACATGATTGCAGGTTAATTTTTTGTAGTATGGAAAACCACATGATGGTTGCTCAGTCTCTGATGTTACTAGTCTTGAACCAAGTGTGAGTAATATGCAGACAATAAACGTTGAAAACATGTTTACCTAAAATTAAAGAAACATAGAAACAAGTACAAACAAATAACGATTAAATGAAATTTAATTAAAACATTCAATCATAGTACAGCAATCATCAAGATAAACACAAAATTCATTGAGGAGGGATATACTTTAAGCCAATATTTCGTGTTTAATTAACATTTCAGCAGGGCAAAATATTTAAGGGTTTAAAACCAAAAATATAAGCTAAAACTAGAAACAATTTTTTTTGACACTAATAATTAGTGTCAAAAAAAAATCGGCAAATAATAGATGCGGTTTTTGTAACCCCGAAAAGTATACAAGGAGGTGAAAAAATCAACCTTTGTAATATTTTCCTTCCAACTTTCTAATACATCTATATTTTCCTATTTAAAAAATTGATTTAGAAAGATGGCTTCAAGCTGAAACTTTTTTAGGTCTCAATTATTTTTCGCAAAATTGTTAGTTTGATCACAAAAAATAAAATATTACTCATTTTTCACATAAATTGAGAGGGATTATAGTTTGTTACAAAAATGAAGTAGGTCGATATCAAACGATACTACGACACCCCAGCAGCCATGGAACAGACGACGGCACCGATTGCAGAAGACACCAGGGAGAAAGTACCCCCGGTAATCCTTCGTCAGAGGGAGAACTGAGTCGCTTTCTCTCGCGAATTGGAAAGACAACGCATCGCCTTCACGAGAGCCAAGGCAATCAGAGAGGGTATCTGGATTTATCCTGCCTCACCTCAGGACCGAGTCAGGCTGATGACATATCAAGCAAAGAGCAAGCGTGTAGCTAAGGTAGTGATACGTGGCTTGTCCTTAGAGCTGCCCGAGGCTAAGGTGAGCTCAGAGCTGGCACGTTTAGGTATTAATGTGATCTCTTGTTTTAGGAGGTACACCTACCGAGCGAAGAGGACCAGAAGAAGATCTGAGAGGTGGAATACGTTGCCCGCCTCCGCGTCACCGTAGAGGAAATCCGGCATCGGGCAATGTCATCGGTGTCAGCAGCACGCTGTGTAAAGTGCGCTGGAGATCACGAATACATTGAACGCAAGAAACCCTGTACAGACCGGCCTAAGTGTGGGGACCACGCCGCTAGCTACAGGAGATGCCCGAAGTTCCCTCGAGCTCCACAACGGAAAATACGTAAGTACTACAGCGACAGAAGCGAACACCACCGCAGCGGCACCTTCTTCAAACCGGATCGTCGTCAGTTCCGCTCGAGCGACAACAGGCCGCCTTAGGGTTCAACTCCATATTAGCCCTTGCCAGAGGACTCAATATGGAGAAGGCCGTACCTGTCATCCGTAAGGTGGCAGCGGCACTCGCTCAGTCGAAAACGGCGACTGACCTGTGGGGAGTGATCTTTGCGCACGGTCAGGAGGTGGTTGCCCTTTTCGGGTGATCATATAAAGGTCCGACGAGAAGATTGGCGCCCAAGATTAAGCATACAGTATCGATTTTTATTTTCTGTCGAACATTACCGTTTCTCCAACAGCGCTTCACGATTTGGAATACTAACCCCACAACAGTACTGTAGTAACCTAATTACTACAGTACGACTTATTATGCGCCTAACCAATTCTGGTTTCTTATACTTGGGCATGAACAGCTACATCACGAGATACCCAACTACATGACATACCCACACAATCAATATCTGCCCACAATAGTCATCATCCACGGCTACAAGAACAACACGCATAAGAATGTTGTCAACTGGTATCACATAGCATCCATATCTAAGTACTGAAGGAGGAGAAGATCCTCAAACTGCACGCTACATTACCTTAATACACTTTTAATATTTTATTTATAACTCGTTATATATTATTGTTAAAAGCTTTAAACGAATACACGATTTATTATTATTATTCTTCGTCTCATGGAATTCCGAATTCTTTGATTCTTTGAAGGTATTTCTAATAATTTCACACGATGCGAAGAATGAGATCCCATAAATCATTGTATCTTCAACGGGAGTTGAACAAACCAGCGTTTTAAAGAAACCCCAAATACAAAACTTCAACTCAATTCAGGAGATTGAGTAGGACGATTCTGGGCACCTCCTCGCCCTATCCAATAATTTGCATAAACTTCGTCTAAGTACCAGCGAACGTTAATACTAAAATGGGCTAGCGTGCTATAGTTCTTGCCTATTTTGTAAAGGAACATCTTCAAGAAGAGTGGGCAATACTTCTTCAAGGAAATGGCCATATTCGTTTCCACTTAATCTTATTGGTAGAAAATATAGTCCCATTATATGATCATCAATGACACCAAGTCACTCATTTAATGAAAATTGCTTATGAAAGTTAGATTCAACAGTTTCGTGTACGTTTTCTTCGACCCATATGTGATTGTTATGGAAATTTCGGATACATTTTCGTGAAAGTAAAAAAAACACAAGATAAGAACTATGGAACTTGTGTGGCCATTTGAAGCATCCATTGACCACAAAATTAAACTAGGTATAAAATATGGCGGAAAAAGCGCTTGAACTCATTGGATATCGTACAAATACGACAAATGTTCTTTTAAAATTCTAAATACCATGGAATTACTCACATTTAACTGTTGAGCAATTTTTCTCGTACTTTTTTGGGGCGATTCTTCAATTCAACCCTTTGGTTATATACAATAAACAAGGATTAAACAGTCTCTTCTAGCGCTACAGTTCTTACCACTCGAGAACGGCAACAACCGATAGTTGTTCTTGGGAAATTTCCTTCTTCTCGAAAACGTTGATGAGTATGGTATATGGTATTTTTTTAACAAAAATGAATAGTATTTTATTTTTTTGTGATAAAACTAGCAATTTTATGAGAAAATTAGGAGGCATAATATTATAAAGGTTGATTTTTTTTCACTTGTATAAATAATTACAATTTACAATAATAAACAATATGAATGAAGAGAAGTGTTGCTAACTGAAATCCTGAAGCAAAATGTTGCGAACCGAAAAAACTCCACTTTTCTTCACGATTTTTGATTAAATAATGTGTCACTTTTCCATCAGCTACACGAAATAATTATTTGTTTCATTTTTACAAAAAATGTAATTCGGAACGAGGAAGAAAGTTGCTGGACGACGCGATTCGGAAATATTCCGAGTCCCGAAAATGCATTCTTTGTACGAATAAAACATAAAACTTTCTCTGCAGCCACTTTTATCTTTATATTCAGTCATTTATTCGCAATTCAGTATGTTTTGGGAACCCCTTATTTATGTCGCTATCAGTATCAGACATTAATCATACTCATTTTATAAAAAATGAGTATTATTCTACTTTTCAGTGAAAAAAAAATAATTTCCGTGTAATTTTTAATTAATATTTATTGGATTTTACTTCCATAAATTTAATTTGCATGTGACAGATGTTAGTGAAATAGTGTGAAGATATCTGTTCATAGAAGATATACACTCAAAACATATAAATAAACTTATACTTACTTAAAACGAAAGTAAAAAAAAATTATATTAAATATCAATACTTATTTATGACTTTAAACGTCGTTTGTGATGAACAATCAGAAAATTTTAAAATTGTATTTGTTGATATAGTGGTATCCCGCGAGCGTCATTCACACAAAGTTGATATTTAGTGAAAGTGAAATTACATTTTGTACAGTTGCCATGTAGACACCGAAGAATCCCGAAATTAGCCACTTTTCGTTCGAAATACTGTCACAATATAGCGTCTTATTTAGGTGGTTGGAGAAAAAAGCATTTTTAGTCATAATTATCACAAGCAAGCTGTGCTGATGTGTGCAACATGAATAAATAACATTTGATTTACTTTTCGCTATTCGCGTTTTAATGCTAAACTTTGTTAGGAAGTTAATTACAGATAACTCGCTTGTGTGTGTGTGTGTGTGTGTGTGTGTGTACGTGTGCGTGTGCGTGTGCGTGTGCGTGTGCGTGTGCGTGTGCGTGTGCGTGTGCGTGTGCGTGTGCGTGTGCGTGTGCGTGTGCGTGTGCGTGTGCGTGTGCGAGTGCGTGTGCGTGTGCGTGTGCGTGTGCCTGTGCGCGTGCGCGTGCGGGTGGGCGTGAGCGTGCGCGTTTGAAATAACTGCATATTTCAAAAGTACCAAAAATATAGAATTTGATATTATAAATTAATTATGTACTATGCAATTTATTGCTACAACGCGTCATTTTGCTGCAAAAAATTCCCGTTTAAGCTTGTCGATATCTGAATAGCAATCAAGCTTATAGCAAAACGTATAAACAGCTTTTTAAAAATAGACCGTAACCATATTCAAGAATCGTAAATACAGAAATAAACATGTGACATATTTCAGTTTGTAAAGATACCTTTTAAATTTTATAAAGTAATACAATTTGTTCAAAATTATATCTGGTTTGGAACAACCCACGACCTTCCAACCTGCAAAATGTAAATTAAAAGAAATGAAATAGTCTTAGTAACAATTTTGTTAGAATAATTATGCAACCTCTTTTATAATAAGTTAATTACGAAAATATGCAACATTGTAAAAACAAAAACAATAATCTATGTCAAACAAACGTTTAAAACTTTGTCAGATAGAGGTTAATAGACATCTACATGCTAACTTGAAAATAAAAATTCCAAAGCCGCCAGGTTCTATAAATATAACTAATAATACAGTTTAAGAGTTTGTAATAAAAAACTTAATAGGGTGTATACCTCAGTTGACCTTAATAATAATTCCCCTAATATTACTTATACTCCTAATAATAAATAGAAGATTTTGTGGCTTCAGCTCAGCAAGTGATTACCAGGTCCATGTTCTTAAACTTTGATTTGCTTTAATTAAAAAATGTGTGTGCGCGTGCGCGTGCGTGTGTGTGTGGTATTATCCATTTGCAGAAACACTCGTCCTTGATTGACAATTCGCATGCATCGTTACTCCAAGGCAGTATGCATTCACTGAAGCTGCTGATTGTAAATCTTGATGGCCCGCCCCTCAAGAAACAGCTCAAGATTCTGCGGTTCGCCCTATACCTAATCATATTCAATCGAAGTCAGGATTTAAATTACTTAAGGTTTGCTCAAATACCGTAGATTTCTCTGTTTGACTAAATCTACAAAAATTCATGTTGTCTACGTCAAGTATCAAAACTACGTTTTGTGCTTCATAAGAATAAAATGCTTTTTTCTATGTTCAATCAAAAACGTGCACTTTTTGCATTATTTTTAGTGTAAAAAGTAATTGCTAGTGCAGTGCAATAAATTTTTTATTGCACGCTACGTATGCCAACTAAGCTAGTCTAAACGTGCAACATTGCAAATGCAATTGTAGAAACCTCAGTAAAATGTGGATTAACAAGAGAACTAAACTTCATATGAACAGATGCTAAATATCTTAGGTTATTAGGTTTTTGATTTCCTTTTTTGAAATGTGAAGGGGTATTATTTAAATAGATGAAACGTAATTAGGTTGTTCTATACATAATGAACCATTATAGTTAAATTACAATCATTCGAGTTATACATTTCATTTAAAATGTTTCCAAAAAAATTACGTTTTTGTTATGATCGAGTGTACGAAGGTTGTTTCATGCACACTATATGTTAGTATTTTGTGTACAGATAACAAGCAGGTTTTTTTCTCATTCAAAGTAATTCTGGTTTGCCAGTTTAAATAAATTAGAAAAAGAAGCATATTTAAAGTATATATCCAGCAAAACACGCTAACAATGATAATCAATGATAATTAAACATTAAATAGATTATTAGCCCGGGATGCATAAACCAGGCCTCTCAGGCTCGGAGAGATTTTAGTTACTTTGCTTAAAATAATTTCAATCGGCTTGAGCACTCAGAAATGCTCTAAACACGTCTTCATTCTACACTCACTTGATTCAAAAAACATTCAAGTATATTTAGAAATCTAAAAATAAATCTTTTCCATTTATTATATTATATTATGTATTTATTATATTATGTATTTACATAAATCAGGTCTCCGAAGCCCGTGTACAACTAGTTCCTATAAAACCAGTTTCAAGGGTGATAGATATTATAATTTGTCAAGTACTGCTGAGCGGAATTTTACGTGTCTGTGCTAGTTGAAACCTAAACCTAAAAGTAGTCTCACCTGATTTTCATTCAGTTGCATTGAGTGAACTTGGGAAACACATATGATAATGGCGTCAAAAAATAATGTGAAAAGCGTGAGATTTGGTGACCATGTGTCGCAGTGGTCAGCTGAAAGTGATGATCTGCCTTGTGAAGAAAATAATGTGTCAGAAGCAGAAAGTGATGACACAGAAGACACAAGTTTCTAATTTCTAATTAGTTTCTAACGAGTATTCTAGATCCAGTTCTGACGATGTTGACGATAATTCAGAGGATGATGTTGACGATATTGGTAATTCTTCAAAGAATGCTTACATTGCTCCAAGTGGTCTGGATTGGAGTTTGCAACCTCCAACAAAAAATAAAATTCAACCACACAACATTATTCGGCGTGCACCAGCATTAGTAACAAAACATATGGCTGCAACACAAAACGAAGCGTTTCAGTTATTTGTAACTCCAGTTATTGAGTCCAGTTATTAGAGGGGAGACGTGTTTACGGAGAAAAAGGAAAACCGTGGAGGTATGTGACTGTTGATGAATTTCTTGCATTCTGTGGTTTACTTATTCATGTGGAATTTGGCAGAAGGGATGTTCCTGCGAAAGAACTATTTTGTAGTGAATTTTCCAATCCTATATAACGATCCATAACGTCCATATTTCGCTTTGAAAAAGAACGAAGATTCGATGGCAAGAGAACTCGGAATGCGCGTTTGGAAACCGACAAATTAGCAATGGCGTCATACGTTCATTCAGCAATGTAAAACCTGCATCATACTGGGTACTAATGTAACGATTGATGAACAACTCGTTGGGTTTAGAGGTAGATGCAGATTCGTTCAATGTATGCCAAGTAAACCGGCAAAATATGGACTTAAATGGATGTGTGAATCTAAGTCTGGTTATGCTCTGGATGGTTTAGTTTATGTTGATCGCCAGCCCGGAGAAGCTCCACATAAAAACCTGGAGCTTTAAGTAGTACAAACTCTTGTGCGTGGCATTCATAATTCTTCTTCACTAGTGTTGCTCTAGCAATTTATCTGTTGGATAGAAATAAGCGTGACATTCTGAATGAAGTGGAACTCTCAAAGAATCGTGTAGTCTGTTCTTCATTGTTTTGCTTTCGAAATAACGTATCCATGGTAAGTTATGCACATAAAAAGAACAAATGCGTCATTTTAATAAACACCATGCACCACGACGCGTCCATCACTGATGACGCTAAGAGGAAACCTGAAATTATCACTCATTATAATAAAAACAAAGGGGGGTGTTGACCCATTAATCAAATGGTGTCCACATACATGTGCAAGAGGCAAAGTAGACGATGGCCCATGACATTTTTCTTCAACATCATTGATGTTGCAGCACTCAACCCATATATAGTCTTTACGAAGGAACATCCAAACTACGCATAGGAGTGACTCACAAACGCAAATTGTTTTTGAAAAATTTAGCGAAGGAACTAGTGATACCACTTATGCAGAGAAGATCTACTAACCCTAACGTACGGCGTAGTCTCCGGGTGTGTCTAAGCGGATGTATTGGTATCTCTGGTACGCCAGCTACTCAAACAGGTGCAGCAATTAACAGATGCTCAGTGTGTCCTGCAAATATTGATCGTGAAAGCACAATTGTATTAGTTGTAAAAATAATATCTACAATGAGCATAGTATTAGAATGTGCACTAAATGTTTCTCTAATCTCTAAAAAAACTTTCATATTTAATCTCACGTTTGTAATGTATACGTATAAATAAATAAAGTTTTACTTCAATAACTTTGTTTCTATTCTGACTATACGTGATTTTATATAACGGGTGTCAGAAGCCCGGATTATTTAAATGCCGATAGTTTATTGGTTAGGTATCCTAGAGTTAAAAAACATTTTATTTACAGACACGTAAGACCACTTAGTATAACTTTTTATATGAACGTAGACAAAATACTGCACGCAACTCGGACAAAAATGTTCATTGCAGTCGACGTCTTGTCTAACACGACCTAAAGACCTCGTTGGATAAATACACGTCACGCGGAATAAACACTCACTTTTTGCACTTGTTACATAAATAACTTTAAAATAACTTCGTGAAGCTTCAAATTATTGCTTGCGTTGTATTTTACGTGACTCAAATACCAAAGGTTAAATAAGATAGTTTACTAATCCGCACGTGTAAATGTGTATAATTTTTCAATTCCAGTGAGATTCCCCACCGTAGATGTTAATGCCCAAAGCTATTTTTAATTTTTAGTACATTTTAAACGTACATAAATAAAAAATAGCCCAAAAAGGGCCAACGGCCATGTTCAACTACAATATCACTAGTTTAAATCTTTTTTTATAAGCAAACTTTAAAAATGTTAAGCATAACAAATAAGTCACATTGGTTTTTGTTTTAGCGTCTATGACTAATTAATCGTCATTGGCACACAGTTCTGTATTCAAATACATGACTTCGGCTATTGGCAATTGAGATAAATTTAAATGTTTTTTAATGGCGAAACAACCAAATATTTTGAACCACTGGAGATTTTCGAAATAAAAATTCCTTAGGCAGGAACAAGACTTAAGATAAATCTTTAATGACTACTCTAAGAATTGTTTTTTTTATGTGCAGTGTTTTGATAAATTGCGAATCATGCGATACAATAATGTTTAGTGAACCCAAACACTTGTAACAAATTGTTCAGTTACGCATCAGAAATTACAGGAAATGCTATTATTAGAATTCGTACTAAATACAATCTTCTGTATTTCTCAAGAAATGTATAACGAAAAATAGCAAAACTTTAACGATAACGTTATTGAACTTTCCAACTTCAAAGACACAATCAAGTTAAGAAAAAGTAACAATGAATATGTAATAAAGCTTACAAAGTAAAAGGAAACCTAAATAAAAGTTGACAGTATTACGGAAAGTTGCCTTTTGTTATATTCTAACATATTGGAGAACAAGAAAGAGGAGTATAAAGTAAAAAGATCGACGCTTAGAGATAAGATTTAATAGACAAGTAAATTTCGGAAAATGCTAAAAGAATAAACTTTTTATCATGATTCAGATTGTAGTTACGGTTTGTATCGTTATTCAGAAAATTCATATCTTTCTGCTCATATTTTTATTTAAGAATTTCTTTCTTCGAGTTACTTGCAAAATCTTATGTGAAATAAAGGATTAGTGCGATTGAGACTTAAAAGTACAGCATCAATACGTGACCGTTGAATTGAGATTTGATGTTTTCATTATTCGTAGGTCATTTTAATAACGCCTGAAGTTGAGTTCAAAGGATCAAGTCAAACATGTGGCTTGTTAAATTTTTATGAGAACGTTCTTCTCTATGTCAATGTTTACATAAAACTTCATAAAATATTGAATAAGTAGAGTCTTTTATTAATAGGGGAGGTTACATCAAATTTTGCCGTAGAATAAGCAAAGTTTATCTCAATTTCTTGAAAACTGCTATGTAGTTAATCTTATCATATATAAAAATGAACTGGTAGCCTAGAAAAATAAATATGAAAAATAGTATATTGCGTATCACTTATCGATGATCCAAGGTGGCGTATAAAAGGTTTGCCTACAGACATCAAGTGCGAATTGTAGTTTTAGTTTAGTTTTGTGTAATTAACTTAAATTTTAGTTAGTAAATAATAATTTTTTTTTAACACGAAGTTTACTATTGTGCGATATATTTATCATATACAACACAAATAGAGACCAGGAATTTAAAGCATATAAACTTTTTAGGCCAAACTTTGTTTTGTAATGCTACTAAAAGCTAAATCAATATTCAATGAACATCATTCGTTGCTAACTTCACGCATTCAATGTGTCGGCATGTCTGTGTCGGTATTTAAAATTCTGACTTCCGAATCGGATTTTCATGAATGAAGAGGTTTGTAGTTTTTTTTTTTCATCTGCTCGGGAACATGGCTAATATGCTTGTCAAAGTTTAAAATTTTTTATATCAAATATATTCTATTTGAATATAATGTAGATTCTTACATTAAAAACAAATCTGTATTGACAAAACGTGTTATACTCTTTAATTGCAGCGAAAAAAAAATCTCGTTAAACCGTGTGGTTTTATTGTTATTATTGATTTCATAATTAAACAGTGTACGTGGTATCCGCAACGATACTTAAAAAGTTTGAGTATCAATCAGTAAATAAAATGACGGAAAATTTTCTTGTCATTATGCTAACAAAATTGTTATGTACCTAAATTACTTTGGGATCATAAATCAATATGACCTATAAAATAACAAACAAATAAAATATTTCCGAACGTATTTTGCATTAACACTAGAGGTACAGATGCGGTTGAAATGACCCATCACAATTTTAATACGCTTCAAACATTTTTTCTATCGTTCCAATTTAAAAAAATGTTATTACTAGAGAGCGGATTTTATGCACTATAAAATGCCGAAATATGTGCACTTAAAAACCTTAAAATATGCATCAAAAATGTATTATAAATTCAAAATATGCAAAATATGCATAAATATCGAATCTTCTATTTACCTGTGTTAATTCCAAATTATAACATTAATATATAAAAAAAGTATATATGCTTGTAATTTTTTAATAGGAAAAAGATAAATTGCATACAAACTTATTATTTTAACATTCAAAATTATGTGTTATTTAAAAACTACATATTTACTTATACACTATACATTTATAAACAACTGCACCCTGTCATTACTACTTACAAAGCAATTATTATTTTAACATTATTTTAAAATTATGTGTTATTTAAAATTACATATTTACTTATACGCTATAGATTTATAAAGATTACACCTCTCATTACTATTTGCAAAACAATTTATAACTAAATATTTTTCCAAGTTTTCGGGCAGAAAATTTTGGCGTCTGTCCGATAGTATGTTTTTGTACAAAGAAAAACTTATTTCTACATCCACAGAAGTTATGGGTGCATATTTTAATGCGGCTAATATGGCCAAATCTAAATTTATAACAAGATCATCGGAATTTTCCTCAAGTTTCAGAACTTTATTATTAACTTTTAGTAACAACTGATATCCACTGTTTTTTTTGTAAAATTTCATTTAATTTTTTAGAAATAGTTTTACCAATATTTCCTGAAACAGCAGAAATCAGCTGTTGAAATTTATTAATTATTTGCATAGATTCATTTAATGACAATGCTTTCGTTTCTAATTTAGCAATGGTTGAACTTACAAAATAGTAATTTGCTTCTATAAATGCCAGCTCATTGCGCAATTGTGTTTTCTTTAAAATGGATTGAGCTTTTTGAACGTAAGTGCTTAAATTATCAGAAATTTCTGTAGTTTCATCTACTATAAAATAAAGATATTTATTTTTTGTAATTTTCTTTATATGCCCCATAGTTTCAAGATATAAATCATTAATATACCTTTTTCGAAGCGTGCTTTCATCTGGCACTTGCTTTTTACTAATTTTTTCTAAAAATGACCTAAAACTAGGATTTTGCAATTTCTTTAATGGAATATTGGCTTCAACAAGTGCACTACACAATTCGAAATTAAATTCCTCTTGTGCATTTCTTTTGGCCGTTTCTTGAAACAACGACTGGCGCAAAAGTGTCTGACAACTTTTGTTTTCTTAAATGTTTCTAATTTTCTTTTATGAAAAGAGGTTTCAATGTGCTGTGTAACTTGAGATTTCCTTTCGCACATGATCTAAGGAAAAATTAATTTTAAAAATAAGTATCTAATTGCGTTTAAAAACTGATAAAACGGTGACTTCGATAACCTACATCAATTAATAAGGGTTTAATTTCCGAAATCAATTAAAAATATGTAATGGTACTTACTATTTTTCCACAGGCTATCAAAACACTTTTCATCATCCAGACGTAGCTCGGATATATTTTTATCCATACTTGAACTAAACTATTTTTAACTTTCGGCATCTTGAAATTCACTTAACAAAGCCGTACCATTCAGTTACGTCTTCGCCCAAAGAATGTTTAAAATTTTGAATTTTGTCCGTTACTCTCAAATTATTTTCAAGAAGGATTAACTAACTAAACACTTACCTTGAAAAGTCCAAATAACTTTAACCCTTGATTGAGAATTCCTCAATCAATGCTTTAACTATCTACTTAGGTACCATTGGAATTTTCAAATACTACGAAATAGCGGCATTGAAACTTCATAATCCGGAAGTATTAACGTTGCACTTAACTGCAGGTAATAATCTTTCTTTAAACCTGTCTTATTCATATAAAAATACATTTCTTAGTTAGATACAATAACAAAATTTAAAATAAGTTAGAATAATGCATTTTAAAGCGAATTTGGAAGATATAGAAAAAATGCGAAATATATGTTAATTATGAATAAAAAGGCAAAATATGCATAAAATTGCAATATATACAGTATTTGGCGAAATATGCAAAAATTAATTAATGTCAAATGATTGCATTTAGTGCAATTCGTCTAAAAACAAAACGATATTCTTCAACTATAAAAAATAAGCGATATGAATTTTGCATAAAATCCTCACTCTAGTTATTACTTTTCCTAAAAGTGACTAAAGGTATAATGTCTTAGGAATTTTTGTTTGTGTTGTGCATATAATTGCATTTCGTTAAGTACCGTTGCCACCATTATGACCACACAATTATTAACCGCCAATTAACATTCCAAGAAGTGAAATAGTTTCCAATAATGATATTTTCAATAACTACCCACTTCCTAGAGGTTTTGAAAATTAGTAAGGATAAATACTCGTACACATTGAATCAACTTTAGTAAGGTACTTTACGTTCAAGATGTCGAAATATCTTACTGCAGTCGAATTGCAAGATGAAACATAATTTAAATTTAAATTTAGTGTCATCAGAGGACGGTACATCCTACGTTTTGGAACATGCATTGTCCAACATGAATTTGAGCATTTATCTAGTTTTCCAGGAACATCAAACATTAGTGTAGAATATGATGCAGCTGACGGTACTAAGTGGAGAATTCTGAGCGATATGGATATGGACGTATATCTTGTCATAGTATACTTGTTACGTGTTTAATTGGAAAACGTTTCTTTTTGATAACGTTCGTCATTTTGTCAAATTTAGGTACTAAAAATAGCTATTTATTCTTAGGTTGAATGCTTCCAATTCACTATTTCGCAAATTTTTACGCATCTCTAATTGCGTTTAAATTAACATATGTAACTTTCGTACACATCTCTTATTTAGTTAAAACCAGTCAAATTTAATACCTTCAGCGACATCTCTAAGATTTCGGATCATTTAATATAAAGCAGTTGAAAAGAAACCTGGGATCTCTTTGGGTCAAATAATAAATATACATATAATAAATATATATTTTCTTCACAATTTAACTTTTGGCAACAATGATTTAAATACAAATTTTCTCAAGTTTGTAAAATTGATTTTTAAGGTGTTGGCCAATTTTTCTTTCTTCCTTTTAAGAACGCCATTGGTGGTGGATGTTGAGTTTCTAGAGAATTTTTCGTTTCTGGTTCTGGATGCTGAAGCATTATTTTTTTGGAAAATTCTCACTTAAAGTAATACTTTATTAAGTAAAAGTATTACAGTTTTCTAATGTTTCTAGTATTAGTTTTAACTGTACGTTTTCGATGTTTTACATTGAATATGAATTTTCTCATCCGAAACGTAGCAAAAATATAAAGTGTGATATATAGTTGAATTCAGAATCAAGGAGAGAATATAAATATGGCAAACATATTTTTTTCGTGTATTTAAAAAAATAGAGTTGATGATGGTTGCTGACAAACGAAACGTTGTATCAAAAGTTGAATAACAGCATTAAGTAGAGCTAGAAAAGTGGAAATGGAAATGTGTTCTTCTTTTCTTGATAGCTCTTGAAATAAGGTCAGAAAAAAGTAAAAACGAAAATCAGAAAATTAAATTTTTTTCAAATTTCTCAAAAACTAAAAGAGATATTCGAATTCTATAAAGACCATAAATACATCCTCTTAAATGCGTAACTTTTGTTCCATTTAACCGACCTTCCATCTCTTACCGTTTCCGAGATCCCCATAGTGGGCATCCTTATCTTGGACACGGTGTACATATATATTCACTAATTCAGTTTTGAATATTTGTGCACTCAATCACAAGTACAACTTCGATTAAATCATTAAATAGTTCTAGCTTCTGTGGCTACATTCACCTAACGATTTAACTCCTGTTTTGATTGCAATATACCGGGTGTAACGATTATCTGTATTACGTGAACTACTGCATGTGTTAAACATTTAATTTCACATGAATTTGTAATTTTGTCTGGTAATTTTTATGTGTTATGTACATTACTTTTATTGTGGACAAGCTAATTCGGGCCAATGTACTTCCTATAAATTTCTTGATTACTTTGTTTGTTACGGTAGTTATTTACTGTGGACCGAACAAGCTTTCCAATTTACTGTATACTGTGTGAAGCGTAAGGCAAGCAAGTTCATTAATTAATTTTTTTTTCTTTATTATTTTTTTTTATCTTACTAAACATCCCAATGGGATTATGTGCTAAATTAGCCAATTCCGAATACGAACAGTAAGATATTACAGCGGCCGGAAGAGGGCATATAATAATTTTACTTCTTTTCATTTCTTTGAAATTTAGAAATATACTTGCCGTGGGCACAAGCTGAAGCTCACTGCTTGCCATCGTGGGCTTTGGGTGGAATGTTAATTTATATATATTTTTTTATTTTATTCTTTTGTCAGGATATCGACAAGAAAAATTACTTTATCGGAGGAATTATCAACTCATTTCTACTTCCTCCTTTCATTCTTATTTCTTTCTTTTTTTTGGTAAATCCTGTTTCAGGCTTTACAGGGTTTACTCTCCTTTCAACACTTGTTGAGTATTTCCTTATTAAAGCCTGTGGCGTCTACTCATATCCGGTCGCTATCTAACCAGATTACTATCATTTTAAGCTATACTTCCAAAACAACCACGCATCCGAATGTTCTGCGGTCTTCCGACCGTATGCCTGAGTTTAGTCGAGCCCACTCATTCTTTTTTATGCCATATGATGGTTAGACACGTGGCATACTTAGAGAAGAAGCTGGTGTAACGTGCCAATTCTTGGCTATCGTTACCTTAATTTAAATTTCAACATTTGTATTATTATTGCTAAATATATTTACATTGCGTTGGTATCTTTTTTTCTTTCAATAATTAAATTTTGTTATCTCTCGATATTTGCACTTTGGTCTACATAATTAGGAATCCCTGTGTGTACTTAGTAACAGCAATTTTTGTTATTTTGAGCGCAAATGCGAACTCAAGAGGCTTAACTCATTGCCTTTCCGTTTCTTCTGCCGTACCCTTCGTTACGTTATCTTTTTTAAGTTTTACTACCTTGTATAAGGTTATGTAAAGGCTTTTAATTACATTTTTGTACATATTATATTTAATATGGTACAAGGGTACGCCTCTACAGTAAGGAAAACCGCTTGTATTCAGAAATAGCTGAAATTTTAATGAATTTCCTATTTGTAATACCGTGATCATGATGTCTCGAAGTTTCATGAAATGGCGTGGATGATATGCAGTTTTATCTTGAAAGATTAAAAACGGCGGTACCTTTGGTTTGTGCCGATATCGCATGCTGTTAGTAGTCTGATCTACCTTTCGTTTATTGGCAATGAAACAACATCTGCTTTAGTGGTTTGAGCTTACATTTCGTTTCTTTGTAGGTTAGTGAGGATAATTGGAAATTACCGTCTCGTAACTTCTCAAACTGTAGTTCGTTTTAAGACGAATGTTTATTTTGAGTACATGTAAGTAATACGTATCCGTTTATTGCAATATACGTTTAAGGAAGTAACAGATCAGTATAGTGTTATTTAGACTTCTGTTCGTAAGATAAAAACAATTGAGTTCATAACCTATCGTACTGTAATATTTGTTGACGTAAGTCACGAATACGTTTTATTCTTGAATAGTGTTGCTCAAATTACATTTTGAATTTTAAGTAAATATAAATTATAAGCTTGTATAGTTGTGTTGATTTTAGTAATTTTAAAATCGTAAAGTTTTACGAGAAATATGGTTTTAGTTATTTTATGCTGGAATTATTCAGACATTTTGGTTTCTTAAATATATATATATATATATATATATATATATATATATATATATATATATATATATATATATAAATACAGTTGTTTGTTTTTATTACCTATGCTACTAATGTACACCTTTCTCAATTTTTGATTTATTTTAATTATTAAACCTATAAATTGAGTGGTGTCCAACAATAAATGCATTACTGATTGTATCTATGGATATATCTCTGCCCCCCTCACGACCTGTTCAAAAGGAGTTCTCAATTACAGTAAGTTTCGTAAGCAATGTACCTTCCTGAGCTAGACCGTGGTGCAAATTACCTTTTTACTATATAAATCAACCACACCAAATTTTTTATTTGTTGCACTGGGCAAATCGGAAATGCAAAACGAAACGTTGACAATACCTGTGGAAGTTCTTGGTGACGTTTTATTGACGATTCCATGATGCGTAATATTAGGAAGTGTGCTAAGGCTGAAGCATGTAAACAAATGGGTGGCAGTCCATGGACAACTTCTTTGGAAGAATTATACTGGTTTATATCTTGTTTGTACGCTCGTGGGAGCTATGGTGCTAAAAACTTTCCAGATCAATTGTGCAACAAAACATGGAGGCCCAATTTCTTTTGTGATACAAAGATGAATTCAACAAAATAAAGCAACTCGCCGAGATCGTCAAAAATCTGATTAGTTTGCTGCAGTATCTGAAGTAGGGAATAAATTTGTGAGTAACTGTAGTATGTGCTATAAACCGAGAGCAAACATTACAATTGATAAACAACTATTTCCTACAAAAGCCAAATGTCCTTTCACCCAATATATGAGTAATAAACTCGATGAATTTGGTATAAAGCTTTGGATTGCAGCTGACGCCGAAACAAAATATATGTTGAATGGATTTCCTTACTTGGTCAAGGATAGCTCAAGACCAACCAATATGTTATTATCTGAACATATTGTGGTGAAATTAATGAAACCCTTTCTAAAAAAAGGGGAGAAATGTAACTGTAGATAACTTTTTTACGTCTCTCAATTTGGCCAAAAGTTTGCAAAACGAGTCGACATCACTAGTTGGAACTGTGAACCGAAATAGAATATTTTTACCAACTACTATACAAAAATCGAGAAATGATTTGTATTCTACGAAGGTTTTTGTATGTCACAATATTTCTCACAGCAAGTTATCAAGCGGAAAATGTGTGCATTCTCAGTAGTATCCAGAAATTTCCAACGATTGATGAGGGACAGAAGAAACTACCAGAAACCGTAAAATTCTACAATAATACTAAATATGGGATAGACCTTTTGGACCAAATGGCCAAGAATTATACAACCAGCAGGTGGGCTCTACAAGTATTTTCCAACATACTTGATTTAGCAGCAATAAATTCACGGATAATTTACAGTTTATGTACTAACGAAAACATAAGAAATCGAAAATATATTTTGAAACTCGCCGATGAACTCATACCAACATAAAAAATTTTCAGAGTTTGGGTTTATTATTTTGCCTTTACAATGTAATTCTAAACTCCGACCAATTTGATCGGTATCGTATTTATAGGTAAATAAATTATACCGTATTTCTCGTGTTAAATGGTTCGATTAGTAATATTTAAACAAAAATTGTATAAGTTTAGCCTAAAGGTACTCAGTCACATACAGGCGGGCTGCAGTTCGTTAACTGACAGCTTTGCACTGCAGTTCTAAACAATGATTCCTCAGACACATACAGTTGTTCGATCAGTTGAATGCCTTCAGTCCATCGTCTGACAGTGCTAGAACGGAAGATCATCTGCGCCCAAAACTGTTGATTTTCGATTACGATCAGTGTGTGTTTAAGGAAGCGGTTTATAATTATTAGTGTTAGTTTAATAGACATGGCTGTGGTAAGCCGATAAAAGAAAACTACTCTTCTCTTGATTGTGTTATTGTTATTTACAAACGAAAATAGTATTATTTTTAATAATAAGAGAACCAGAAGATTTTGCGTGAAAAGTTGGTTCGTGATTATTTGTCTCATATGAATTAAAGTGTACCAGTAAAAACGACCTAAAAAACGATTTAAGAATGGATCACACCTTATTTTCCCAATTACCTCACATGGTAAAACCTTTCATACATAGAAAAACCCCGTTATGAGAAGAGCAATAAGTGCTGAAGAAAGGTTAATAGTAGCGTTAAGATTCTTGGCTACTGGTCGCTCATTTGGAGATTTAAAGTTTTCAGCGATTATTTCTCCCAAGGCCCTTGGTAAATAATACCTGAAATGTGAATGTATTTATAAAGCACTCAAAAAGGAATATTTAAAGGTAAGTTTAATAAAATCGAGAGTGTGTTTAGGGCAAAAAAAATGTGGGTCTGCAGAAGGAAAGCGAGAATGAAATACGCAAATGCTGTGAGTAATGGGTTGATTTGAATGAAACAGTTTGGAACGAAAGAATAGAAGACACTGACGTTAAAAGCGGATGGATAAGCCTCAAAACTGTGCTTGGTGGAATGAATCAGTAAAAAAAGGCAGTATGTAAGAACAAAGATGCGTACATGGCAATGATTCCAGCAAAAAATGAGACTGAGAAAAAGCTACTGTATGAGGTGTACAGACTAAGAAACAAAGAAGCGAAGGAGACAGTGAGAATAAGTATAGAGGAAGTGATGGTCGTGGGAGAGAAAATACAGAATGATTTTGCGGAAAACAAAAAAACTCTTCTGGAAATGGGTCAAAAATACGAAACGTTGCCGAAAACAGGAGTATTTCAAAAACCTGTGCAGCAGTGAAGAAAGTAAGACTGAAAGGTTAAATAAGGAGAATCTAGAAGGAATGGCGAATGAAACTGAAAAGGACATTGGGACAAATGAGGTAGAGAAAACGGCAAGAAGGTTGAAAAACGGTAAAGGAGCAGGCGTAGATGAAACCACTGGTGAAATGCTAAAGTATGTAAGTGCAAAGCTTATACGAAGATTGTGTGAATTATTCAATGTATACCTTAAGCGTGGAAAAGTGCTGAGGGATTGGAAGAGCGCGATGATTGTACCGCTGTACAAGGATAAGAGGAACAAGAGTGATTTCAAGAACTACAGAGGAATAGGTTTGCTCAGTATATCGAAGAATACTGATTGATAGAGTACAAGAAACTACAGAAACTAAAATGTGGAATGTGCAGGGAGAGGGTGTGTTGACCAGATGGTTGCTCTTGAGCAGGTGATCGAAATGTGTTTAAGTGTAAAAAGGAAGCTGTACTGTGCGTTTGTACATCTGGAGAAAGCATACGACAGAGTGAATAGGGAGAAGCTGTGGGAAATATTAAATGAGTATGGCGTAAATAAAGGTATAATAAACGGAATAAAGGTGAGAGGAGGTGTGATTGAATACTTTAATATTGAGCACGGAGTGCGACAAGGCTGTGTGATGTCACTTTAATATTGAGCAAGGAGTGTCACAAGGCTGTGTGATGTCACCGTGGTTGTTCAATGCATACATGGACATATGTGTTAGGTAAGTATGTACCAATACAAATGGTGTAATGACTGGTAACGTAAATGTACGAGTTCTGGTGTACACAGATGACAGTGCGGATGAGCTACAAACTGCTTTAAGAGCATGGACCTAAAGGTAAACGTGAACAAAGCTAAGA
Organism: Vesta saturnalis; assembly: GCA_036346205.1. NCBI lineage: Eukaryota > Metazoa > Arthropoda > Insecta > Coleoptera > Lampyridae > Vesta > Vesta saturnalis. Next base: position 3,939,474 of record JARFJB010002265.1, on the reverse strand, counting down.
TTGTGGTGTGCAATCGGGAAAATGGAAAGGAGAGTAGAGTATTTACTCTGCAAGATGAAATTATAGAATAAGTGGAAGAGTTTGTATATCTAGATAGAATGTTTACTGCAGATGGTACAATGGATGGCGAGATTGGACGAAGTGTCAATGCTGGAAGGAAAGTAATTGGAAGCATGTGGATGATAATGAGAAACGAAAGCATGAGCCTAGCTGCAAAACGAGCAATCTATAGTGGCGTGTTTGTCCCGTTAGTACTGTACGGAAGTGAGACTTGGGCATGTCAAGAAAAGCACGAAAGAAAAAAAAATGCCGTAGGTATGATTCCTGAGAAACGTATATGATAACACGAGAAGGGATAAGATAAAGAATGAGTGTATAATGGCGGAATGTGGCGAGAAAATGACGATGATGGATGGATATTAAAGTAGTACATTACGTTGGTTTGGTCACATTGAGAGAATAATGCAAGATTAACGAAACAAATATATGTGGGTGAGGTTAGAGGTAGGCCTCATAAAACTTGGCTGAATCCAGTAGAGTATGATAAAAGAAAGATAAGGAGTTTTAAGAATAAAAGTACATTTCAGAGACTGTGTATGAATCTTGTGGAATCTAGGGAGGGGTGTAAAGATAGATGGAGAAAAATTGAGAATGAAAAATAAAGAAAGAGGCATGGGTTGTTTTGTCTACTCAGCAAGGGAATGGCGTGAAGGTTATGTAATGTAATGCAACGTAAAGTTTAATAAAAAGGTTATTTCAGTCCTTATTTTTATTTCAGTTTTACAAGTAGTAATCTTTCTGTTAACTAACAACATAAACGTAACTAAATAATTGTTATGGGAAAATATTTTTATAGAAAAATGTTAGTCTATTTTGGCTTATTACAAACCAATAATTCCGAGAAAGTCGCACAACTGGGCGTATTTTCGTTACTACAAACTTGTCCAAATGTGCGCTGAGTGGCGTATGTCGAATTATTTTGTCGCGAATAGTTATAACCAGTAACATTATTAGTATTACTTTCATTGTAATTATAAAGAACATTGCGACTAAAATTAGAGCCTGGAATCATTGTTGTTGAATCTAAATTCATGTGTGACGAATTACTTAATTCTTTTTTTTAATTATCGACTGTGAAAAACATTTGGAATTCCAGCAAATCGCTTTAGAGTTTTTCATCTACAATCAACATGCAACCAACAAAAAATGGATAAAATTGCATTGGCGAGTTGTACTTTGCACAATTTTCTTGCATATATATATATATATATATATATATATATATATATATATATATATATATACTTAACATAAAGAGTCTCGGAGACTCATGTTATGCGTTCTTGTTGAGAATTTTACGTATGTATCCTGCACTGTTTAAAATATTTAACCAGCTGTATGTTTTAGTTTTTTCTTGTCTATCCGAGTATACCCTGAATCTTATGTTCCACTAACTCCGTAACTGTCTGTACAGGTTGTCCCATTTTGGTTGTCCTCGCAGGGTATCTCAGTTATTAGCAAAGATACAAAGATGCGGTTTTCGCGAACGTTGGCTACTTTTTTGTGAAACGAAAGATGACACAAACATAATTACTCTAGCTCTTCTCATTTTTGAGATACAGGGCGTTTTTGAAAAAGTTGCATTTTGAGACAGCCCCCGTATCTCAGCTATACGAAAACTTATAGAAAAAGTGAAAAGTGTTCTTTATATAATTTTTCCGTAGAATGCAGTGCTGTTTTCAGAATGAGTATACGGGGTCAGGTCAAAAGTTATCGGGATCAACTTCATTTTTTAAATGGGACACCCTGTCTATTTTCTCATAATTAAATTTCTCTTGTTCTAAGCACTTCAAATATATATAACAATTATCACTTATTTTGATAAATAGCGTGGTATTTTGTATTATTAACTGAATTTCTTAGTAGGCTTTGAATTCGTAATCTTCTATTGTTTTTTTGTGCCTAATATAGAAAACCATCATTATGTAATTATATGTCATTGAAGAAGATACAAATTTCGGCAAAATAATTTATTTTATTTCCAGAATTGTTGATTTGAAACTCATATAAATATTGGATGTATTTATTTATAAATTTAGAGACAAACGAAAATAAGAAGAATTAAAATTTTATAAATATTGCTCAATTTGCTGACCATTATGGTCAAGACAAATCCTACATCTCCGAAGAATTTCTTGAATGGATCTTAATAAAAATAGGGGTCTTAAACGTAGTTCTTCAAAGGCTTCTCTTGTAGCATTCATCAAAGCTTCTTGAGTTTCATACCGTCTTTGATGAATTTTATTTTTAAGGTAGCCCCACAAAAAAAAATCTAAAATTGATAGGTCTGGGGACCTTGCTGGCCAATTAACTGGTCCATTGTTACCAATCCAATGGTTTTGAAACATTGTATTGAGGTAATCTCTTACTAGTCTTGCATTGTGGCAAGGTGCCCCGTCTTGCTGAAAATAAACCTCTCTTAACTGGGCTAACGGAATATCATCAATCAATGCTGGAAGGCAAATGTCCAAAATTTCCAAATATCGTTGATGGTTCAAATTGCCTTCAAACATGTAAAATGTTAATCTGCCTCCTAAAATGAAACAGGACACATTGAACCCAAACCTGCCTTGCTGCTGACGGATCACGGTAACATGCCGATTTTCGTTAGACCAGAAACGATTCGTTGCACGATTGTAAATTCCGGCGGAGCTTATATGGCTTTCATCCGACCATATAACTAAACGACCAAAATTACCATTTTCTTCACTTTTCTGAATATACCATCTACAGAAATCGATACGCAATTGAGTATCACCCGGATGCAAGTGGTGGATGACTTGAGGTATATATGGTTTATAATGGTATTTTTAAATATTTTTGATACTTTCGTTTTGAAATGCCCACCGATTCTTCTATTTTCTGCAAGACGTATAATTTTCGTTAACAGTGACCTCTGCAAGGACATTTATTTCATTATTTTCTTCGTTTTCTTTTCTATATGTTTTGGCGCGTGGCCTTTCAAACGATCCGTGATTTTCCAAATTTTGTTTTAACCTAATGAATGTTTTTTTACACGGTTGCCTTCTTTCCGGATATCTATAATATTCACATTTTATTTAACTCAAATGATGACTAACATTCCAGTAAATATAAATACCTTTCAAAATATATTTCCTTCGCTTGCTCTGCATTAAAGTTTGTTTGGTAATAAACCCCAATCATATCTAATTTCTCATAGTTCTCGTACCCTAAATTATTCGCCATGGTTTGAAACTTTGTAAAAATTCAAAATAACGAAAAGAATATTGAAAACTTTACTAACAATAAGGATCTCAACAATCAACAAATTTGCAAATATTGACAAATGTCAAAAAATGAAGTTGCCATGGTAAAACAATTGCAGTACCAAAGGCCACTAACAAATCCAGTTAATAATTTGAAATACTGCGCTATTTGTATAAAAAATGATGAATGCTATACATATTTGAAATGCTTAGAACAAGGCAAATTTAATTATGAGAAAATAGACAGGGTGTCCCATTAAAAAAATGAAGTTGATCCCGATAACTTTTGACCTGACCCCGTATACTCATTCTGAAAACAGCACTGCATTCTACGGAAAAATTATATAAAGAACACTTTTCACTTTTTCTATAAGTTTTCGTATAGCTGAGATACGGGGGCTGTTTCAAAATGCAACTTTTTCAAAAACGCCCTGTATCTCAAAAATGAGAAGAGCTAGAGTAATTATGTTTGTGTCATCTTTCGTTTCACAAAAAAGTAGCCAACGTTCGCGAAAACCGCATCTCTGTATCTTTGCTAATAACTGAGATACCCTGCGAGGACAACCAAAATGGGACAACCTGTACATGTCGATAAAACCAGTAATAAACGCTGGTGAACTACTATTATCACTCATTTTATTTTAATAACGATGGTGTTTTATTTTTTTTATTGGTACTGACAACTAAAACTTTCAAGCTTTAGAAATTTTCAAACATTGCATGTGAATCGCAAAAATATCAGCATCGCGCACAATTTTTCAACGGTCACTGCCAACTGAAGGCACCGACCTGCCGGCGAACGGAGCGTATATGTTAAAACGTGGCCGCAGTCCTGGTCGTTCGCGACTGCAATCCACCTGTACGAGAATTAATACCATAATACTGAATGTTTGTGTGGAGCAACATACGCCTTCCAACCTGTAAAGTTGAAATTAAAGGAAATGAAATAATCTTAATAATCATTTTTTAGGGTAATTTTGTATTCCCCTTTTTAATACGTACATAGGCAATAAGCAATACTGTAAAAACAAAAACAATAATCTATGTCGTTTAAAACTTTTCGTGAGGTAGCCGTTAATAGACATATAGATGCTAAGCCAAAAAAAATTCCAAAGCCGCTCGCTTCTATAAAATACCGATATAAATAAATATAAGCATTTTCCATTCCATTTAATTAATTTTTAAACTTAGCTTGCTTTAATATTAAAAAACTTTATAGAGAAAAGTTATGTAAAATAAAATTTTCTTTAAAAAAATCTAGACATTATCTTAGAAAATTAATCGTTATTCAGATATTGAAAACTCTCGAGAACATTTAAATTTTACCTTAGGAACTATTTTCCCGCTAAATTACCCGTCGAATCAAAAAATTGCAAATCATGGTTAATTGATACGTTTAAGGTCTATATGTTGATATTTTTATATCTTTGAAATGTACAGTTGTTTCAGAAATAATTGATAAAACCCAAAAGTGCTCCTAATATACCACCCTCTCCACCGTTGAACTCTCAAAATCAACTTCAAATGAAACAAGTTCAAATACCAAATTTCCAGTATGTCAGAATTGTCGTTCTACAGTTGTGGTGGATACAACACATCACACACACAAATACAAAACAGCATGCGAAATCGCACAGCGCACGCAAGCACGAAACGCACATCGTCACGACATTCACGCACGACGCACCGCGCACACACGACGCCAGCAGCACGCACACATACAAACAACAACGCACGACGCACGCACATACGCACGCACGCACACAACACATCACAGCACCACACCACAGACTCAACCATACACGCACGCACGCACGCACTCGCGCACATACACGATACGCCAGCACGCATGCACACAGGCACAAACACACACGCGCACGACGCACCACACATCACGCACACACGCACACACGCACACACACGCACACACCACACGATACAAGCGCACGCGACACACACGCACGGACCGCACGCACACAAGCACACAGCACACGAACACACGCACACCACGCGCACACAGCACACACACACACAACGAACGAACACGCACGCACGACGCACGCACACACCACACACACGAACACATCACGCCACACACGCACAGCACCACCACAACAAACACACACACACACACACACAACCACACACGACACCGCACACACGCACAACACAGCCACACACCACAGCACCCACACCACACACCACACACCACACGCACACACACCACACACCACACACCGCACACACCCACACGCACACACGCACACACACGCACACACGACACACACACCACCACACCACACACCACACACCACACACACGCACACACACACACACACCACACACCACACACACCACCCACCACCCACACCACACACCACACACACCACACACACCACACCCACCACACCCACACACCCACACACACCACACACACCACACCACACCCACCACACACACACCACACCCACACACACACCACCCACACACACACCCACACAACACACCCACACACCACACACTCACACATACACAATACACACACACACACACACACACACCCACACACCACACACACATCACCACACACATTACACACACGATACACACACACACACACAACACACACCACACACACCACACCACCACACCACACACACACACACACCACACCACACACCACACACACCACACACCCCACCTCACTACACTACACACACACCACACCACACACACCCACACCACACCACACCCAGCACCACCACACACACCCACACCCACACACCCACACACCCAGACACCCACACACACACACACACACCACACACACACACACAACCACACACACAACACACAACACACACACACACACACACACACGGACACGCACGACACACACACACGTACGCACGCACGCACCCACACACATACACACACCCACACATACATCCACACACACACACGCACACACACACACACCGACACGCACACTCACGGACTCGGATACGTACACGGACACATACACGGACACGGACTCGGATACGGACACGGACACGGACACGGATACGTACACGGACACGGACACGGACACGGACACGGACACGGACACGGACACGGACACGGACACGCACACGGACACGGACACGGACACGGACACGGACACGGACACGGACACGGACACGGACACGGACACGGACACGGACACTGACACGGACGCGGACACGGACACGGGCACGGACACGGATACGGAGATAAGCACAGACAGATACAGATACAAACACTAACACAATGGTATAACTTGGGGAAACGTAAAATGAGCTAACAAGTATATTTAACAATAGTTTAAAAAAGTCGATTGCATAACATTCTATACCTACATACATATGAATATTATTTAGGTTGGAAGAAAACGTTGTTATTAAAATTATTTCGTTTTCTTTCATTTCTGTTTTGTAGGTTGGAAGGTCGTGTGTTGTTCCACGCCAAATGTTTTTTAGAGTTAGTTGGTTTCACATCAGAAAATTAGCAAAGTAGATGTGGTAGGTTTAAATCCTACTCGAGATAAACTTTTTATTTATGTGTTTAATAAAATTAAAAATAATTTTTAATTAAAACTTATATAAAGTTGAATTTTCTTGCAAAAACTATATCTATATATATTTCTATACACTGATTACTCAAGTATTAAAAGAATTTCTGCAAAACTTTAATTACACTCAAAAAATTGCATAGTTAAATGATAAGATTAGAAATGGTGGATATTTTTAAATCTTTGAAATATGCAGCTGTTTCAAAAATATTTGGTATAATCAAAAAAATGATTATGGATTAATATTGTAAAAATATTTGTTGCTGCTAAATGCGTCATATTCATAATATACATAGACATGAAGGTATATTATGTATGCGAAATAAATAAAATGATTGAAAACAGAATTTCAGGAAGTATTGAGTAGAAAAATCGATTATAGATATATTATGTATTTAATTTTATATTTCAGGTTTGGAAACTAGCTTTGTAGAATTCAATCTGTAGTCTATTTCCACCATTACTAGCATGTATATTTAGGAAAAGTGTATTTAGGAATAATTTAGAGAAGACCTAAATGCATCTAAAAAAAGTTCTGTTTTGATCACGTATGTAGATGATGTCTTAGGACGATGAATCTATAAATTGATTAAGATTAAAAAAAGCGTTAGATAACAGTGGAAATAGACATCAAACAAGCGGAAAGCGCAAAAACGTAAATCCAGAAAATCTGAAAGAGACGAAACCAGTTAGTGTTAGACCAATCAGTATCTTACAGTACATTAAGTGATTGCCGATTCTTCTAATGATGACATTTCACCGACTTAAAACGTAAACGAATAATGCGATTTCCGATACTATCAAAAAGGAGTAGAAACAATGCGTCAGTTGGGTTGGCTAAATGTGCCACAAGGGTTGCTATTGTATAACCCCACCGACATCAATTTATTTCATTTGCCTTAAGGTAATGCAAAATATATAGCGTTTCGCTTTGCAATTTTTAAAGGTAAAGGGCCAATTATTCAAATAAGAGTATTATAATTTTAGTTTAATAAATAGCACTTAAAAGTTTAAAATCATGTCAAAGAAGCTTCGGTTTGTGGCATCCTATGCATGTGATTTCAATTATTTAGTATAGAAAAGCATAGTAATTACTTTAAAAAACTACAAACAAATTGATAATAAAAAAAATTCCTGATATAACTACATATTTGAATCTTAAATGAGCTCATGTTAATTTAAGACGTTTTACAATTGTCAAATCATTATTATATTTAATCAATTCCGCACAATATAAAATTGCTTTGTTATTCTACAGACCTACATACACTAAATACTTGATTATATTTCATGTGCAACGTACCTACCTATATTAAAGGTTTTAGTATTAAATCGCTTAACTATTAGTTTATAATCCAGAGAGATTAAAGGTAGAAGGGATGTGGGGTGCATATTTGTTCTGTGCAGAAGTTACAATAAGCAAAAAAAAATAAATAAAATTCACTAATTACTCACTTTCACATCTTGCATTCACTTTTAAACAAAGATATATCATGAATAGAAATGCGTACTTACGGAGGTACGGTGTGTAGTCTTGAGTTACAACAGATCACCGTAAAACTCACAAGAGAACTCATATAAGGTGCTATTTGTCACGAATAGTATGATTCACACTCATACTCTTTTTGTAATTTTCTAATTTTCCGTTTAAGAAACTCCAACGCAGTTCATCACGCGCTTTTTTTATTATGTTAATCTTGTGGACAATTCCTCTTATATGAGACGAATTTTAATAGATGTGGTAAATTCTACATAGGGAAAATATTTATTTATTTCATTAATGACACATATACATGCAAAACCACCAAAATATTAACCTAATATTTGTTGTCTAATAATTTCCAGTATACCACACAGAGAGTTCAATTTGAATAATAATTTTAGTACCAATTTCTGTTTGTAATATTGAGTCAACGTAGATGAAAATTTTACATAATTTACATCACTATTAAAACATAGCTGAAATGTGATGTGTTAATATTGGATAGCGTCCCGGAGAGTAAACTTTCATAATAAATGTAAGAGTGTATATCCCTTGATATAAATACTTAACGTTACGTAGAATGCTTTTTTGCTTAAACCTAATAGTACATGATACTGTTTCACATGTTGAAGTTGATTTTTCATTCATTATATAAATAATATATAGAAATGCATTATTTAAAAACACTCAAGCTGTAGAAAGAAAGTACAAGATAACGTTTAACAAACAAAATACATTCGTCATTGATAAGAATAAAATCATTTTCAACTAAAACATTGACTATCCCGAATATATTCTTTTGATGTCTAACAGCATTAAATATATCACTAATAGTTTGAATCTAGAATTAAACTTTCTCGCCCTTGGTAAATAATAAAATATAATATCTATAATTAATAATAAGAGTCATGTAGTGATATAACCATAATAATTATGTTAACAAAGTAAAACATCAAATATTCATAAATATTTTAAAAAAATGTGCTTATTGTGAATAAAATAATGTATAAAATACGGTAGGGAGACTATATTCGCCTCGCTTTATTATTTCTATCGACGCTTACGTCATGGGAAATAATACAACTTGGTTTAACAAATGTGTGTGTGTGTGTGTG